>QANY01011743.1:0-44342 GCA_003255025.1 Datisca glomerata | reverse complement strand
TATATATTTTTTTTATATATATATATATATATATATATATATATATATATATATATTCTCGGGTGCTTATATATTATTACTTGTATATGTATCAAGTATTTGATAATAAGTCTAAAGCACATATTTTTTTTTTGAAATTTATAATAATTAGATCAAGAAATAATGAGATATTAATTGAAGAAACATATTTTTGAATTGATACTCTCACAACTTGTCATTTTTTGTAAAAAAAAAAAGTTTACAGTACATCATTATTATTTGTCATATCCTCGTTCTTTATATTACAACTTCTATGTACCAAGTATTTGAGAATATGTTTTAAACACCACTTTCTTTTCTTTTATTATTTACTAAAACTTATAAATGGTTGGTGAACAGGTAAAAATCCTTTGTGGAGCCACGTAAGTAGGACAAGTCCAATCAGAAAGGGGCGTGCAAACTGTCACCATGGTGAAGCGGGAAAAGTCAATCTAAATCATGGATCTCGCCGTATCCCATCAGACGGTTCAAGCTTGATCAATTGTTGATATATATAAGTTAAGCTCAACTAGTTATTAGTATAGATGAATTAAATCTAATATGATAAGCTCTATATTAAAAGAGAGAAACTGAGCAATTATTCTAATATTCTCGAGAATTCTCTCTTTCACTCTTTATTATTCAATTTATTTTTCAAGTATAAGGAATTTTTCTTTTATATTTTGGTGCTTTTTCATTGAGATCCGAGAGTTCCACTCGAGATTATAACCAAAGATGCATCGCACTAGGTCGCATGTTGTACGGGAAATGGGAAATGACATGAACGCAGTCAACAACCAACCAGATCAGCCCGCACAGTCGACGTGACTGTGCGATATGATTCAGACCATTTTGAATGGGATGCAAGGTATGGATAGTCATAACAGTGAAGTACTATGGAATTCATGGTAAACCGTGCAAGAACAGATCGCTACATTGCAACGGGAGATAACAGAGACAAGAGGAGAAGTAAGCCAAAGGACCGTGGTGTGAGATTGAGAAGCGGAAAACTAGAATGATGAACAGAGAGAATGAGCACACCAATAATCAAAGCCGGGTAGCTAGCCACAACGCCCATCATGAGAGAACATAAGTCACTTCACGTGACAAAGGAAAATGAGCTACAGATGAGAACAGGCACGCAGAGCCAATGACGGGATGGGCAGTAAAGAAAATACTGGAACAAAAAATGCTTGAGATGAGAAAGTTGGGACTGGATGGAATGACGGCCTTGGAAACTTTAACCAGGTCCCCATTATATCCGAAAATTTTGGCCTCCCCTATACCAAAGAAGTTCATCGCCCCTAAGTTCAAGCGTTATGAGAGAAAGTCAGATCTTGTAGACCGTCTCTGACATTTTAAGCAAGTAATGGCGTTTCATCAACATGAGAATGAACTGATGTATCGGATGTTCCCAACTAGTCTGAACAGGAACGCTTTAAATTGTACCATTCTCTACCTCCTTATTGAATTGATAAGTTTGTTATAATGTCTTTTGTTTTCTTGGAGCAGTATTCCACCTTCAGGATGATGATGGAAGATTCATAGTACCTTTTGACAATCGCAAATAGAAAAGAAGAGCATTGCGAGATTACACTCATTTCTTCAAGGATGAAATGGTGAAAGTGGAAAATTGTTATGATTGTGTGGCCAGACTGGTATTCAGACGCGGTTTAGATCCCGACTCACAATTGTTACAGGATATATCCAAGAACAAACCCCTCAAGATGGCGGAGACTTTCCTCCATGTGTAAAATACATAGCCCTAGATGAAGAAAGAAAGAGTATTCAGAAGCTGATCGAGCAACATAATTTGGTACTGCGCAAAGATGACAGCAGTCTGAGAGTAGAAAAGTGCATAACCGAATGCTCAGAAAAGAAGACGGAAGAGAAGAGGAGAGACTTCAAGAAAAGCTGACGGAGTCCACCCTAGGGACAAGGTCTACACCCCACTAACCATCCCAGTAAATCCGATTCTCGAGGTTATCAAGGATAAACCGTGGCTAAGGCGGCCCCATCCGATTATGAAGGAGTCAACTCAGAGAGATAAGGACAAGTATTGCCGTTACCATCGGAGCGCTGGCCATGAAGTCATTGATTGCCAGTAGTTGAAGTACTACATTGTGAAGCTTGTGCAAGAAGGACATTTGAAAGAGTTCCTTTCAAGGAGAGACCAACCAAGGAGGGACGTAAATGAAGAGCGTCCCAGAGAAAAGGAACCACTGAGGATAGTGGACACAATTATTGCCCTGACAGAATCTAAGGGTACGGCGAGAAAAGAATGGAAGATCTATTACAAAAAGTTGACTCTCGAGGTAAATAATGACCCAGGGGAAACATGTGGAAACTTACCAATTATTTTATGAAGAGGACAGTAGGCATGTCAGACATAATGACGCATTAATGATCACCATTCAAATTAGAAATTGTTTGTTACATAGAGTTTTGATTGATGACGGGAGTGCAGTAAACATTCTCCATCGCTCAACCCTTAAGAAGATGGTAATGGACGCCTCAAAGCTCCAAATTATGGGACAATCACTCATTGCAATCAACGGAACCATAATGTGTTCAGAATAGATTTTATTACTTCAAGTCTGGGCGGACCTATTCAACCACATAAATGATTTCATAGTCATTGATACGTCGTAACCCACTAACGTAATTCTAGGAAGAACCTAGATTCACAAGATGAGAGATGGCCCGTCAACATATTACCAACCCTTGATGTATCCATCACCAAGTGGAGTATGGATAATTATGGGGGATCAAGCATCAGCCAGATGTTGCACGGTCATTACACTTGATTCTGCGAGAAAGAAGGACATTCCCATCCTCGGGAACGTGGAAGGAAAAAAATGAGCAATAGCAACTAGAGGAGGATGAACTAGGTGAGAGCAACCCAATGTATGAAGCCGGGAGTGAAACCGAACATGTAGATCTAGGGGATGGGAATGTGACGATAATGGGAGCGGGACTGACTAAAGTAGAAAAAGCAAAGCTAACGGAGTTTCTCAGGGAGAGTGCGGATATTTTTACTACAGCTGTGGTGGAAATGCCAGGTATGGATGAATCGATAATTTATCATAAACATAATGTTGATCAATTCATTAAGTCTGTCAAACAGAAGAAGCAGTCTTTCCCTCCCTAAAGAAAAATGGTTATAAAAGAAGAGGTGGAGAAGTTGCTCGAAATCGGGTTCATTAGATAAGTTAGCTACTCAGAGTGGCCGGCAAATGTTTTGATGGTAAAAAATAAGAATGGAAAGTGGAAGATCTGCATAGATTTGACAGACCTGAATAAAGCTTGCCCAAATGATAATTACCCGTTGCCGGGAATTGATCAAATGGTAGACGCGACATCCGGACATGAGCTCATAAGCTTCATGGATGCTTATTCTGGATATAATCAGATGAAAATGTTCTGATCTGATCAAGAAAAGACATATTTTATTACTGACTTTGGAATATTTTGCTATACTGTGATGCCATTTAGCTTAAAAAATGCAGGAGCGACGTATCAAAGGTTAGTTAGTAAAGTTTTTGAAAGGCATATTGGAAAAATGATGGAAGTCTAAGTTAACGACATGCTTGCGAAAAAAAAACATACCACATCTGCAACTTGAAGGAAGCCTTCTCTGCTTTGAGAGAAAGCATCAGGAAACTAAATCCAGAATAATGTACTTTTAGAATGGCAGCGGGGAAATTCTTGGGACATCTAGTAAATAGCAGGGGGTAGAAGTTAACCCTGATCAAGTAAGGGAAATCATGGAAGTAAAGTCACCACAGTAAGAAAAGGAGATCCAAAGGTTGATGAAAAAGTTGACAGCATTGAACAGGTTCTTGTCCAGAACAACCCATAAATGCAGACCATTCTTTGCCAAGTTAAGAAAGAATTATGGGCAACAGTGGAAGAAGAGTGCGAAGAGGCACTACATAAAATCAAATAATACTTAGCTTCACCCCCACTGTTGTCTAAACCTTTACTAGGGGAAGAATTATCCATTTACCTCGTCATGTCTGAAACCACCGTCAGTGTGGCATTGCTTAGAGTAGAAGGAGAATGTCAAAGACCAGTTTATTTTGTAAGTAAGAATTTCGCAGCCGCGAAAGCCAGATATGGAAAAATGGAGAAGTTGGTACTTGCTTTAATTGTTGACGCAAGGAAACTTAGGCATTATTTCCAAGCACATACAATAAAAGTGATAACGGAGTTTCCAAAAAAGAGTCTTCTTCATTCCCCGGAGATAACTGGAAGACTTGCAAAGTGGCAATAGAGTTGGGGGCATATGACATCCAGTATGTTCCACGCACTGTAATAAAGGTGCAAGTCTTGGCAGATTTCATTGTCGAGTTCACCTACGAAGAAAAAAATGATGATTCCTTAGTAGTAGAAATAGGAGAGGACGCCTGGAATTTGTTTTTGGACGGAGCCTCCAATCATCGAGGGTCCGGAGTGGGAGTGGTGGTCTAGACACCATATGGAGAAATCTTTGAACAAGCTTTGTTGTTCGATTTTCAAGCATCAAACAATAAGGCACTATTAGTTGGATTTAACTCAATTCAAGGTAATAATTATTAAAATATTATGTGATTCGATGTTCGTTGCTAACTAAATCAGTAAAGTACAACGCAAATGATTGCATAATGGTGAAGTATTTGCAGAGTGCCAAGGAAATGCTACAATTGTTCAAAAGTTTTGAGATTACAAAGTTCCTAAAACAGAAAACTCAAGAGCGGATGCGTTGGCAAATTTATGATCATCAGCTCAATTCCCATTTAGAAGAATTGTTACCGTAGAATATCTAAGTGAGTCAAGTACAAGGAAATCCATGTAAGTGGAAGTCACAGTGGGGGACAGTGAGTATGACTGGCGGAAGAGCATTTTATAATATATTCTTTACGAGGACCTCCCGGCTAATAAAATAGAAGACTGGAAGCTACAGCAATGGATCACAAGGTATACCTTAATTGATGGGGAACTATATATGAGGTCTTTATTGGGCTCGTACCTCAAATGTCTTTCCCCAATAGAATCCAAGTACGTGATTGCTGAAGTACACGAAGGAATCTGGAGGAACCAATCAGGCGGGAGATCTTTGGCCAACAAGTTGTTAAACGAAGGATAATATTTGCCAAAGATGAAAGAAGAAGCAAAGTTTTTTGTGAAGAAGTGTGACAAATGCCAACGTTATACTCCCGTTCCGAAGATGGCTCCTGAAGAATTACAAACGTTGATGAGTCCCTGACTGTTCATGTAATGGGGAATTGATGTAGTCGGGCCACTACCGAGAACTCTCGCTCATGAGAGGACCTTACTGGTCGTGGTTGGCTACTTTACAAAGTGGATAGAAGTGGAAACGTTAGCGAGAGTCCAAAAAGATAAGTAAGGCAGTTCTTATGGAAAAATATTGTTTGCAGGTACGAAATCCTCAAAGTGCTAGTTTTTTAAAACGGGCTTCAGTTCAACGGAAGTCAAGTAAAAAGATTTTCTGATGGCATTTAAATTAAAAATAGACTGTCAACTCCTTACTACCCTCAAGGCAATAGGAAAGTCAAGAAATCAAACAAACAATCCTTGACAATCTAAAGAAACGGTTGGAAGTTACCAAAGGGAAGTGGGTTTAGGAGTTGTCGTCGGTTTTCTAGGCGTACCGAACAACACAGCGAGAACCAACTGGAGAAACACCATCTACCCTAGCATTTGGGGCAGAAACTGTCATACCAATTGAAATTGGCTGCCTCACAGTAAGATCATGTATTGATGAAGTCACAAACGCATAATGAATGAAGAAAATTTTGAACTTCTTAGAAGAAAAACGGGAGGCCGCTCTGGTGAGAATGGCCAATTACAACTAAAAAATAAAAAATTACTTACCAGAAAAGAGGCGAGGGACGACAATTTCAAATGGGAGATGTGGTGTTAAAGAGGATTTTTCAATCAAACAAAGGTAAATTTGGATCAAACTGGGAAGGACCTTTCATAGTCAAGCCAGTTGGAGGAAACATATCTAACTACTTAATGACCAATGAGGGAAATGACTTGTCTAAGCCTTAGAATGCTTTATATTTATGCAAATACTATGTTTAATTCTTTTTCTTTTATAGTGAAAACATTTATATCTCAAGGGTTTTCCGTGTAAAAATCTAGTATTCATTATTTCTTTCTCAAATATTTAAAGGAAACGGGCCCCTAAACTTAAAAAGCTTAAGTCCATGAAGATTATTATCTATGCACATAATCCTCTAAAGGAAAACGGGCCCCTGAGCTCGGAAAGAGCTTAAGCCCAGGGAGACATTCGTCTTCTAAAGAAAAATGGGCTTCTGAGTTTGGAGATAACTTAGGTCCATGAAGAGATTCATCTTCTAAAGGAAAATAGGCCCCTGAACTAATAAAAACCTCAAGTCCGTGATTAATGATGTTTGCAGCATCACCCTCTAAAGGGAAAAAAAGAGAAAGGAAGAAATGTGAAAGTAAAAGTAAAAAGAAAGGAAAAGAAATAGGAAAAGTTGCAAAGTAAGAAGCCCCAAAAGAAATTCAAAAGGAAGAGTTGAAGAAATGTAGCAAAATTTGAGAAAGACCATCTCATGTAACACTTTGAGAAAATTACAAAAGCAAGGAATGAATCAAGCACTGGAAGGTCAAGAGCTGGAAAAACGATCTTCTTTTTCATTGATGACAGTTCAAAATTACAATGAAAAAGAAAAGAAGAAAGAAAAAACTTACAACTGCAAAAAAAGAAAACGGTCTACAAAATAACTATTTGGTCCTTCTCCAAGGCATCCTTGTTAGTGGTGGCAGGTTGAGCAGTGGACTCTAGGGGTTTGGCAGTAGCATCCTTGGTAGAAGTGTTCACAGAGTCATCAATCTTAGGAACAAGAGAGCTTGATACTGTCTGGGAGGACGATTATCTTGGGCATCTCTATAGCAGCGCTAAGACTAATATTTCGCCTTCCTCAAACAAATCTTGATAATCCGCTTCAGAAGCTTTCTCTCGCTTAACAGCTTCATCCCTAGCCTTCTCGGCTTCAGCCTTTTCCTTCTAAGCTTTAGCCAAAGACTTTCTCGTAGCCTTCAAAGCCTCGGCCAGCTTTCGCTCATTGGCCGCTGCGACCTCTACATCTTCAGCCATCTTCTCCAAAGCCTTATGGAGTTCAGATTCATTTGCTTAATGTTGTTCTTTTTCATCTTATATACGAGCCGTGGTAATGTGGCACTCCATGATCTCTCTCTAGAGATTCATCAAAGCCTGATCATGAAGATGATGCTGCTCCTGAAAAGCATTATGATGAACAATCGCCTAAAACATGAAGAATATACTAAGTATGGAAAAATAAAACTTCAAAAAAAAACGAAATTTTACCCTCCTCCGATTGTGGCTTAAAGAATTAATAAGCTCGTCGATACTAAACCTTCGAGTGGTATTTACATCAATGTCAGATTGGATGCCATGGAGGATGAGTGTGAAGCTGCGACATCGTCCAGGAAGCTTACAGATGTCAGAACAAGAGCATTGACAAAACGCTTCCACCTCCAGAGAGCAGGCTTGGCAGCGACACTTTTTGATCACGAAGCGTCTCTTGGGACAATGGCAGTCTCATTGGGCGCAGTAGGAGTTTGAGGTAGAGGAAGCTCAGAATTTGAGGATGGGCCCTCACTCTGAGCAGCAGGAGCACTGGAATCAGGAGGAAGAGGTGGAAGTTTTGAACGGGAGGAGCTCGAAGTGTCACTCCTCATACAAGCACTACAAGAAACAAGGGTTTTAGCGACCAAAACTCAATCCTTGGACAAGCACTACAAGAAACAAGGGCTTTAGCGACCAACATTTTAGTTGCTAAAGCCCTAAAAAGTCATCGCGAAAGGCTTTCACGATGAACTTATGTTCATCGCGAGATTTGTAGCTTTAGCTTCGTCAGCAAAAGTCTTTCACAGCGACATTTTGGATCTCGTCGCGTTAGCTGCTCAAGGCGAAATAAAAATTGGTCACAAAAGGCTTTGGCGACCAAACAGGTTTTCGCGACAGAAAAAAGTAGGTTGTGAAAACCCTTTGGCGACAAAAAAAAGTTGGTCGCCAAAGGTTTTTCGCGACCAAAAAAATTTTGTCGCAAAAGCCTTTTGCGACCAATTTTTCTTTTCGTCACAAAAAGATTTTGCGAACGAAAAAAAGTTTCGTCGCAAAAACCTTTTACCACCAATTTTTTTTGTTATGAAATGTTTTCGACGACCAAATTTTACATTACAAAATGCTATAATAACAATTAATATCACATGTAATAGTAATTAATATCATCAAAAAATTTATCAAACTCAAAATTTTTCTAAGAAATACATATGCATATCATTAATATACTAGTTCATTACAAAATCCCCGAATCATAATTTATTATAGGATTTGATTCACAAATGTATCCAAAGAAAAATAAAGAAGAGAATATTTAAAGTTTGATGTTAATTACAAATCTTAACAATATATTCTATAGCTCATGTTTCTGTTGTTGAGTCATCATCAGAAGATGGAAAATCTTTTTAACAAGTCCAAGCAAGTAAGCTTTGTAGTTGACTCTCCATCGACTTGATTTATTTTTTTACTTCTATATTTTCAACTCCAACTCGACTCTTCTTCTTGGAAGATGTCGGTGAGGCTCCATGTCCAAGACCTCTATTTCGCCCAAAGACTTCTTCAACTATCTCTTCTTCGGAGTGAGGTGTGGCATCATCAGTGATAGACTCATCTCGCAAAGCACACATGCGTTCCTATGTAAACATCATAATGAGCCAAGCTTTAAATTTAGACTAACACTATAATCTTTAGACAATGAGCATCAATCAGAAAGTATTCAAACATCATCATCAAGCACCACAAGATACAAGGAGCATCAATTCAGAAGATATTCAAAAATCATCTGACACGGTCAGATACAAAGTGATAACCCCTCTCCCCACCCACACACGAAACTAACACTATTTATCTTTTTCTTTATTCTCTTTCTAGAATAAAGCACAATCATATTTACGAGAATGAATGGTGTCATATCTCAACCCTAAATCTCTTAATTTTTTTAACCTCATTGTAAGAGGCTGGAATTTTCGAGCCTACTGGATGAGAACCATTTAAAACTTCAAGTAATTGGTCAAATCACTTATTTCTCCAATGATTAAGCACATTGATATGTATCAACTTCACAATAAAAGATAGTGAAGTATACTTTTGAAAACCAGGATAAAATTCTTCTTCAGCTTCACTAAACAAATAACTAAATATGTATAACATCTCTGCATTTATATTTATTCTATCAGTATTATCCTCTCCAACTCGTTCACCATTCACCTCCATCCCAACAAAACCACACATGTTATTCTAATATTTCTCTCATCTCATCACCATCATCATCACCGCCAAGGTGAGATGTAGTATTATTCATCTCCATATTTGGTGAATGGTGATATCTTTGTATCTCTTCACTATAAACACCCAACGATCGTACCTCAATGCCATTCCATATTGGCACAAATGCATTTTAACTTCTATTAAAGACAATTTTCTTGAATTAAGACATTTCTTACATGGACAATGAGTTTTCCCCTCTACATTGAGATAATTACTGGTTACGCTCATAAACTGTGAAATGCCATCAATATACTCCTTGGACAATCTATTAGAATTTTTTATCCAACTCTTGTTCATTTTGTCACTCTGTAAATTAAATAACTATTTAGAGAATAAAATATTTTAAATTTAAAGTCATATGAATATATGCTAATTTAACTAACTAATATTTGAAAGATGAATGAAAATATCTAGTCCAATATCAGAACTTTAGATGGCTGATAATAATGTAAATATAAGGATGTAAAAACTAAAGTCCTACTCACTTGTAAAAACTAAAGCAAAAATGACTTCTGAAGCTCCTACAATACATCGTTATGTTATTGTTGACCTTATACTAAAATATGTATAAAAAAAGTCACAATCACCGTAATTTCATTAAAAAATCATGTACTTTTTTAATGTCTAAATCTAAGTGATTACAGGATTATTGTACAATCATTTTAACATTAAACTAAGTTAAGGGGCTTTGAAACCAGGATGTGAAATGACACGAAGTTCAGACCATCCTTTCACATTTGGCCCCATTCGTACATACGTGTAAAATGCGAGGGCACGTTAACAAGCATGCTTGTAACTGTTATACTCGACCATAGCAACAATCAATGGTTCGACTCAACCTTCGGACTATAAGCAAATAGTAATACTTCTATATGGATCACGAATCACAACATAAATGCCCATCCCTTAGTTGCAAGTTTTGTGGCTACATCTATTTAAAACATATCATATATAATATATTGACAACTCAAGCCTCTTGAGAACCAAAACGGTTCAAATGCAATCTGGAAACCGAAAAATCCAAACATTTGAAGCAAAACAACTCGGATTTCCCCACAGAAACAACTTCATTTTACACAACAGAGTTCGATTATAGAGTCCTACCAGATGAAGATGAAACTTTTAAATTAAGAAACTGTGCTAAGTATATATACAAAATCACAAAAACATGTATCAGAATCGAGAACATGTATCAAAAATAAAAAAACTGCAGCCCAATGTAAAAACTAAAGTCCTACTCACTGGTAAACAGAACATGTATCAGAATCGATAGATAGATAGATAGATAGATAGAGAGAGAGAGAGAGTTGAAAAGGGCGAAACTAAACCATACCTTAAGACTAAATATGTGAAAACTTCAAGGAAGCACCTGTTTACCATCCTTCCCCAATCTCCCTTCCAAGATCAAAACAAACAAAAGCACAAAAAGAAATCAAGCAACCAACACAATTATATATCCAATTATTCTCTATAATTTAAATATATAGAGAAGAGAAGAGAGGAAAAATGAAGTCTATACCCAAACTTTATAACCCTAAAAAGTATGATCAAAAGAGGAAAATCAAGCTAGAAAATCAAGAATCGAAACAGTTGCCCAGTTAGGAAATGGGAGGAACAGAGGAAAAGTGCATAATTCCAACTATCCTCTCTAATTTAAATATAGAGAGAAGAGGAAAAAGGAAAAATGAAGCATCGACCTACCTACACTTAACGAAGGAGATCGATCAGTCAACGGAGGAGCTCGATGGTGAACAACGAGGAATAGATGAGCTCGATGGTGAAAGGTGAGGAACAGAGGAGCTCAATCTGTCGCGGGGGTGAGGGGAAATATCTCTCATCGCAGATGGGGAAAGCTTAACCTATCGTGGGGGTCAATGTGGACTGAGGGACGATTTTAGGCATTTGACGTTTCAGAGATGATTTTAGGCATTTGGTTTCATGGATGATTTTGTAATTTCATCGTTATAGGCTTTACTGACCAACCTTATATTAGTCGTTAAAGCCAAGACAAATGCGACCAATTATATATTCGTCGCTAAAGTCAAAGATTTTCGTGACCAAGACTAGAAATCGTCAGTAAAAGTGTTCCTTTTTGCGACGAATTTACTATTTCATCGGCAAAAGTCTCAAATGATTCACGCACAAAAGCCAATTTTTTTCTCGGGATGAAGCCTACTACGACGAACCAAAAAATAATCACAATAGGCAATCTTTAGTGACTAATAATTTATTTGGTCGCTAAAGATTGGTTTTAGCGATGAATTTTATTTGGTGGCTAAAACTTTCATGGGTAAAATCCCTATTTATTGCAGTGAAGCCCTCTTCTCAACTGGGTCGACAAATTTACTGCGTAACCTCTTCATCATCGTGATGCCGACTTTGGCTCCGTCAAATAGCTCTTGGTCGTCTGACGAGTCGATTAAACTAGAAGAGCTAGAGTGAGAGTGGCTTGATGCAGAACAGAAAGATGGGTTAGGAATACCTTTAGGGATAAAAGATGAAGTCACCAAAGTAGAAGTGGAGACAATGCGAACCGTGGTGGGGACAATAGCGGTGCTGACTTCCCTTATTGGATCAAAAAGCACTTTTCAGTCCATTTCTTGTGCTCTGAGGTGGAAAGCGGAATTGATATTTCCCGCGGATTCTCTGGATAGGTAAGGCTTTTGTGTTTTTCTTGTTGTCTACAAAAGAAGGAGGCAAAAGTCCATTATCTAAATAAAGGAGTAAATGACAATAGAATGAAAAGATGATAGGAGAAGCGAGAACCGAAACTTTGGCAACTTATTGAAAATTGTCCATTTTTTTAGAATTGTTCGACCATCATCATCGCCAACCAAGATGGTATCCCGTTCTCAGCCTTTGTCTCCTTTTGGGGTCCTAGTAATCAATTTCCCTCTCTTTTTGGATGGACGAGCGGCAAGGTAGTGGCTCCCTTCCTGATGTTTAACTATGTAACAGTAAAGGAGTTCATCTACCCCTAGATCAAAGTTATACTTCATATTTAAAGCTTCAAAATCAAGAAGTATCCTTTAAGAACTCGAGGTGAACTGGGAAGAGGCAAGACCTACTCTGTAGAAAAAATCTTAATGGAAAGGAGAAAATGGAAGCCTAAGACCTAGAGCTATATACATGGGGCTGAGGGTAATTTGGTAGGGTGGTCTACAAGAAACTCTAGTGAACTCACTCTCTCCCAACGCACAAGTAATATCCGAGGGAAAAGCTTCTCGGTAACGAATCATGAACTGCCTAAACTCGTATGGAGTCCTAACTAGAGGAACTAGAACTTTGAATTCGGTTGTAATTTCACAAGAAGAACAGAAGAAATAAGAAGATGAAAGATGAACTTATAGGTTCAAACGCATGAGAATGAAGAAATGGACTGAAAGAGAAGGTCTTATATAGGCCATGGACTTCAACAGTAATTGGAAAATGCCCTATTCGAAAATGGGGAAATGATGGAACACCTGCAATTAATTATTGATGAACAGATGTAATTGATTAACCGCGCACCTGGCAACATAGGGAGACGGGACTGACAACATAAGAGACGAAGAGTGCAACGTTGACGAATGAGGACATGACAGCTGGAAACGGGAAAGAGATTTTTCTGCTAAAGGAAAATATATGATCCATGTCTGTTCAATGAGCATAAAAAATGAGTGAGAATTTGAAACGGCAGAGAATGGGAAGATGAGGAGACATTTTTGAAAAAGCATTGCCGACGAAGAAACTTGACTGACTTGTTGTAACTAATGCGAATGGAAATGCGACATGTGGAAAATGAAGCTGTAAAATCTGACAAAATCAGGAGTCGTGTAGTGTGCCGCACAGTCCCGGGAACAGGAATGTGAATCGATTGAGGAGTTAAAAACGGCTACAATAATGAATACCTCAGAAGGCGTGTTCTGACATAAAAAAGAAGGGGGGATAATGATTTGTGATAATGGCAATACATTTTGATATTGCATATTAATTTTACTATGTAATAATAAATGCAATAGGGGCAAATGAACATCTAAAATTTCTTTGTGGAGCCTCGTAAGCGGGACATGAACTGGGCGTGCAGACTGGCACCGTGGCGAAGCGGGAAAAGCCAATCTTTTAAATCGTCGATCTCATTGTATCCCGTCAGACAGTTCAAGTTTGATTAGTTGCTGATATAGATAAGCTAAACTCGATAGTTGTTAGTATATATGACTTAAATCTGATATGATAAACTCTATTTTAGAAGAATATTCTATTTATTCTCTATATTTTAAAGGATATAGTTGAACTTTATAACTGATTGAGTTTATAAAAAAAAAAGAGAAACCGAGCAATTATTCTAATATTCTCAAAAAATTTCTCTCCCACTCTTTACGATGTAATTTATTTTTTGAGTGTGAGAAATTTGTTCTTTACAGTTATATTAATAAATACTGATGTCAATTGAAGAAATGTATTTTTTACTTTTCATCAAGAGTGGCGGAATTGTAACTGTGTATAATTATTGAAATCGATGAAGGTGTATGTTTGATTAAAACAAACTGCAAGGTGGTCAGTTTAATTCAACCCTAATAGTTTACGTATTTGGTATTCCTACATCTAGGAAGGGTTATACGTCATCTTAATTAGCTAGCTAGATAGGGCTTAATTATATTTGGCATCAACAATTGCATAATGGAAAGAGTTCCAATGCATGTAAACTTCTTTCTCTGCAAGGGGATTAGCCTTTTGAAACAACGTTCTGCCTTTGCAATAAATTCACTTTCAAATTGAGTAATCTAGTAAAGTTTGATCATTCCCTCATTATTTGGCTCCTTTCAAATGTCAGAAAATGCATAATATATATATAAGTTTTCGTATTTATGTTTTTATATGTGAAGAGTACTACATTTTAATCATAGCATGACTTCTCATGCTCATAACACTTTCATTATATATTTTTTATCAAAGTTTACAAATTCTCAAATATTACGAATATTATTATTACTCGAACTACGACTTCATACACTAATAATGCACTTTTAATTTAAACTATCCGAAAACTTTAAAGTTTATTGTATTGAAATAAGATATTTTGGAAATAAATAAATTGTTAATTTTTTAAACACTGGAAAACACGTACAGATTAGATAGTTGGAGGAAGTTGAGTGACTCTTTTATTTTTTTCAAACAAAAAAAAAAAGAGGAAAAAGAGAGGAAGCTGATTATGTTGCTCAAAGAAATTTCGGGTTCTTTTTCTACTATGAAACCTTTTGCGAAACTTTTCAAAAGATATAATGATTAGAGAAAGAAATACCCAAAGATGTCCGAAGAGGAAAGCATCAATTATAAATTTAGAGAAGTATCCGACACTAAAAGTTAGTGAAGAAAAGTAGTACGTAGACAAGTTATTTAATGCAGAAAAAATATATAAATAATTAAAATTTTGAGTATTCTGAAACTTGGGTTCCCCGTTACCACGAATTGATTGCACTATTCTATTTGTGGATACTTTTACTAGTTTTGGGTAATTCCTTGCTTCCTATATATTTTCCCCTTCTTGTACTAGGAATCTAGCATACTAGACGTTGATTTAGTTGGTAACATTTTATCATTGTCTACTCTTTCATTACGTTATATCGAGATGGATCAGATTACATATAGGTTGTCTATTTCAAAATAGACAGTTTAAATCTGATCAATCTAGACCGCTAATTTTTCAACTAATGGCTAAGGAACAGTACACAACTCTTAACTATTTATTTGTTGTTTGTTATTATATTTTTATTTTGTATATTTATTGATTTGTGGAGACACTTCACTTTCATCAGTTGTAACTCAAAGTTTCTGACTAATAGATGAACTTGTCCTTTTAAATGTCAATGTGTTTCTATAAATTAAATTATTTTCCGTACTTGATGTATATCTTTGGATAGAAAGAAAAAGAAAAGAAATGGGCCATCAAATATCAATTGTGAGTGACGAAAGTCTTAAAATTCTCAAAAAGAATTGACAACTTAGATAGACGACATGTATATGTGCATGGAAGGTCAAATAATTGGAGCTAAGGTAAACCCATCACCGACGTCAATCCTCTTGTACAACCGTATCCCATATAGAATCAGGAGCGTCCAGTACATTTGATTTCGAACCCCACACACATAATAGATGCTTACATGGAACAACATCAGATTTTTTTTTGTTGGAAGGTACGATTCAGAGATTGAAAGTTACTATGATTCAAATGTATTCCCGCTAGTAATATACGGAAGGGGCTTAAAAGCGGCCATAGACGGAAGAATTTGACCAATTTCAAAGATCATTTTGATGTAGTTGAGACAATTGAAATCCGGGTTGTTCGATAACTCAATGAAATTATAATTGTCTCAATATTTTTTAACCTTTCATTAAATTTGTTTAATTAAATGATACTAACAATTCCTCTATTTTAATATTTTAGAATTTGAAAATGGTTTTCGAAGAAGAGAATATGACACTTTAGAATCTAAAAATAAGTTCGGATTCAAACATTCACGGTTGACCTAAAAAATGAGGGCAAACTTGCTATTAGAATTTATTTTTAATGGTGTTGGCGTTTTAGGTTTTATTTGTCAATAAAATCTTAAAATAACGACAGACTGTGTTATTTAAAAAAAAGATGATTTTGTTATTTAAGTAAAATTAATCTCACTTGTGAATAGTTAAAATAAAAAAAAATTAATTATGGAAACTTAAAAAAAGATATTGATGAGAAACCAAAAATCTTGAATATGCCTCACTATATGAATGTGACACGTCTATATGAGGCTCTCCTCTTATTTAATAAAAAATGTCCTACCAGCTAGCGTAGCTAAGGTTGCCATTTCATTTTCTTAAAGCTCCCTATCACCTCACCCTGTCTCTCTCTCTCTTCTTTCTCTCTCTATTCCTCTATCTATTCTCTCAAATATTTCACCACCACCACCACAACCCAAACTGTCCTGATCCCAGTCCCTGTTGCTGACAACTCCTATAGGTCTCTCTCTCTCTATCTCTCTCTACAATCTTTTCCATTTTTTTTAATTATATATTTTATTTGTATCTGACATAACAAAAGCTTCTTTGGGGTTTTGATCAAAGACTCCAAACTATACAATATACCACACATGGGAAGGCACTCTTGCTGTTACAAGCAGAAGCTTAGGAAAGGCCTTTGGTCACCTGAAGAAGATGAGAAGCTTCTGAATTACATAACCAAACACGGCCATGGGTGTTGGAGCTCTGTCCCTAAGCTAGCAGGTCTTCAAAGGTGTGGAAAGAGTTGCAGGCTTAGGTGGATTAATTACCTTAGGCCTGATTTGAAAAAAGGCCCCTTTTCTCAACAAGAAGAAGACTTGATCATTGAACTCCACGCTGTTCTTGGCAACAGGTACTAATTACTACCTCTTTTTCCCTTATTTCTTTCGTTTTGTTTTTCATCTGTGGTAATTGGGTAATTAACAATTAGAAGATGGGGTATATTGGTCAGGTGGTCACAGATAGCAGCACAATTACCAGGAAGAACGGACAATGAGATAAAGAATTTATGGAACTCGTGCATTAAGAAGAAGCTGAGGCAAAGAGGGATTGACCCCAACACTCACAAGCCACTTTCTGAAGTAAGTGGTGATGTCAAGGACGACAATATCACTGCCTCCAACAAATCCATTCGTACTAATAATAATAATAATAATAATGAGAAGACTCAGAATAATAAGCTAGTCGTCTCTCTTGATTCCAATTCTTCTTTGGCTACTTCTGTTGAACAATACCCACTTGATCAACTTGAAGTAGTATCTACCACCCAAGAATTTTTCCTTGATAGGTTTGGAGGTTCGTCTTCCTCCCCGCATGATGCTTCTACCAATAATTTATCTTTCCAGCATCACCATTTGAGTTTTGGGTCTGACATGGCCATGGGACTCTCCATAAATGCCCCCAATAACAACAATAATAATGGGTCATCGTCGTCTCTCTGTTTCGATCCAAGTTCAGGGGGGTTCAATTCAAATTTGGCATCATTGGGAAGCTCGGTTTTTTCGAATACTAGTAGTACAAGGGTAAAACCGTCTATCAGCCTTCCCTCTGATAATTCTTCAACAGGGACTACGCATTGTAATGTGAGCCAATTACTCCATAACTGGGGGGACTGTACAACAAACAGTTATGCTGCGAGTAGTAGTAGCGGCGGATTAGAATTGGAGATTAGCAATCATAGTAATTTGTTCGAGTCGATGAACAACGCCGCCGCTTTCTCATCATGGCCGTTACTCATGTCATCCGATTGCTCAAAATCTGAAAAGGCAGCAGCAGGAGGTTCCACTTCTCTCCATTTCAATACAGAAGAAGAAATGATCAAATGGTCTGAGTATCTACAAACTCCGATTCCTCCATATTCTTCTTCTTCTTCTTCTGTCCATAATAATCAAACATTATTGTCTCAAGTTCCTATCATGTACAGCAAATTAGCAGAAACAGGCGGCGGCGGGTTTATTAGTACAGCAGATCACGTCTCATCAAGTCATGGTATGACGGCGGCGTCTAATTGGTATCATCAGAACCACCAGCAGCGTCATGAACAATCGTTGCAATTGCAAGCTGCTTCTGATCAATTGTATCCTCCTAAAGATCTTCATAGACTTGCTGTTGCTTTTGGACAGACACTTTAAAAATTCTATTATTACCTCTCCTACTCTCTACGTACGTACGTACGTACTCATCTTCTACATGTGCAGCCATTTCCTTCTCATTCAAACAATATTGCCCCCAAAGGAAAGTTTTAATTTTTAATGTTTTTTTTAGTTTGAGATAATTATTTGGAAAAATTTGCCTTTGCTTAATTAAAGATGTTACAGGTGATCATCCAGTGTTCTTTTTCATTTTGTAAATTTGTGTCTGAATACAAAAAAAAACTGTCTCCTTCCCCTTCTTTCTGCTTATTGAATTATAGCTAGCATAGTAGTGATAAACAAGTACTGTCACAGTATTTATTCATATCATTTAATTCTAAAAAGATTTTGCGATCAATATTTGAATGGATTGAAAGTTGAAGGTCGATCACCGTGTCTCTATCGGCAACATGAATCTCATATTAAATAAAATATTTTGGTATCCACGATTCTCTTTTCTTTTACGTTTTTTTTCTCTCTTTGAAATTTTAATGAAAATAAAAATGAAGGGACCATAACTAATAAATGGATGTCCATCGCTGTCTCCTGAGGGAAATAGATGCTTTTCACCTTTTTTTTTCATGGTCTTTATTAATTAATTAATTTTTTTTCCGTTATCAGCCCGGTACCAATATCAAGGTTATTTTTCATGGGAATCACCAAACCATATAGGGCTAATCCAATGGTGGATCCCGATGCAGTATCGATCTTGATAGTAAAGGACCCCTAATTGAATACAAAAACATATGATCCCCTAATGTTTGAAGCAACACGTACGATTGAGAATTCAGTTACATGAAGGTATCTTAATCGGAAATTATCAGCATCCATGTGCTTATTAAGACCAATTAATGGGAGTAATTTTAGTATGATTGGATGGCAAATGCTTCTTTACATCTCTCTTTTTTTACTGGGTTGTCTCTTTTACCTATACGTTAGGCAGTTGATTAGTAATTTTACTCTACTCAGCAGTGAAAGTTCAACGCCTTTTTAAAGTATTGTGATTGACAGTCTTATATAACGCTTTGTTCTATTGGTTATGTGTGTTCTTATTTATCGTTAAGGGAAAGAAGGGGTAAAGGTTCAAACCATAAAGGCAAGAAAGAAAGGAGAAAGAAAAATGCTGCACTATTGATCACTCCAGATCAATAGTGCAGCATTTTTCTTTACATAGATATATAAACCACTATCCTAGAGTATTATGTTATAAATTGGCCTAAAGTAGATAAATGACATTTTTTCTATTTCATTTAGTTTTAAAATTTTATGTTTTGTTTATAAATTAATTCATATTTTGGGAAGAGAAAATGAGTACACTTTTGACATTAGATTAAAGATGCACTATTGACCACTCCAGATCAATATTCATTCATATCATTTGGTATGTTTTGGTTACAAATTAATTCATATTTTGAGAAGAGAAAATGAGTACACTTTTGAGATTAGATTAAAGATGCACTATTGATCACTCCAGATCAATATTCATTCATATCATTTGGTATTATGTGCACTATTGATCACTCCAAATCAATACTAATTCATATCATTTGGTATTATGTGTGCACCTTTACTCTAATCTCAAAAGTGTACTCATTTGCTCTTCTCAAAATATGAATTAATTTCATGTATTGAGCAGCAGATTAATGGAAGTAACATTGAATTAATACACAATATTAACCTAACCTACTTAGAGACCTCAATTGGGGCTTATCGAATTCCTCAATTGCGCACACCAAGATGCGTAGCGATAAATTATAGTAAAAAACATGCACATCTTATAAGAGCTGGGTTTAGGACACCCCGAACCCTAGTTCAAAGCACTAATTGAGGTACCTACCCAACGATCAGAACCTACGATCTTCCTGAAATCCCCCTCAAGTTGTAGCTGATTCTTAAGATGTTTACCAGACTTGGTTCAAACACATGCACCAGCCGAAGTCACATATGAACAAAGGCTTGAGCACCCCAACACCCACCTAATACTTAGGACAACAAGAGAAGAAGTAGTCAAGGATCTCAAACGACATAAGAGGTTCAACCAGAGGCGAACAAAGGAGAACCTCCAGCAGCAACGGACGATGAAGTAATGAATCAAACTCCAAGAGTAAGAAGAACTCCCAAGCATTAGACGACCCTGCATGAGAAATTTGACGACTTCCTTCGCAGAAGTCAACTCTTAGATCCCGAGCAAACCCGAACGTGCGGCTTTATTCACTTTTTACGACAACGACCTGAACGATGCAGTGAAAGGCGTCGAAGATAAAGTCTATTCCTGAAAATCATTTACAGTTAGGGCTGGGCTCACCTGGAAACCCAAAAGGGGATGCCTTTATTCTTTAGGGTTTGAGGATGTTTTTAGAGAGAAGAGAGTTTCTCTCTCTAGAAACTTTTCGCCTGTAAGCGTTTACTAATTATATACTTATAAACCCTTAATAATTTGATGAGTTAGATAGTATGTTGTTAGGACATGGAGTTTAATCTTTTATTCACTCAATCTAGTTTTACTTATAGATTAGTCACATTTATAGATAAGGTAGAGGTTAAAACTTTGAAGAGTGTCATATTAAAATATATGATTAAACTTACACTCTCATAAACTTTTAAGCGAGTTACATTACTCTATGAACTTTTATAATAAGTAGAATTGTCATCTTTATCTTATTTGTGTACGTTAAGTTGTCTAACATAAAATCTCATTAGATGTTTTACAAATTGGAAAATGCGGCGTACGCGCTGCAGAAGTGTTTAAATTTTTTTATTAAAATTTAATCTTTTCGATAAAAGAAAATAAGTGAGACTCAACGGTTTTCAAAAAATAAAACTTTTATTGAAAATTATTTTCACTCAGAATCTGTTACGATTTTTCTATAGTGTCAGTGTACACTATTGTCGTCAAGTAATAATTTTTTATAAAAATAGAGTATTGTCCACAAGATTGGTGATGGTCATTATTAAAATTAACAAGACCTCAATTCTAATTGAGAATGATGAAAAATTGGAAGTTTTAATTAAACTAAAATGATAAAATTTTGATAAAGATAAATAATTCAAATTTGAATAGATAAAAAATCTAGGGATTTGGATTTCACCAAATCAAACATGTTCAAAATTCTAAAACTCAATCAATCAATGTTTATCAAATTATTGACAGTGAATTTCTCTAAAGTAATTATCATTTTTTCTCAAGTATCGATAACATGAATAAAAAATATTAATCTCACATCTCTGTCCAGATTAAATAAATTGAAACTCATTAAGCATAAAAAATTATAATTGCTACACTAGATCCATAATTATCTCTAACTTATGAAATTCTAATGATGTTATAAATAAAAAAATAAATTTAATCATCACTTCTCAGTCTCTGAATTAAATCTAAAATCATGCAATAGTTGGCCACACGATCACAAGCATTAAGAACGGATTATAACACTCAATAATACTGAATAAACGTCGATTGAATTGAAAATCAAAATTTTATAAACAATCATGATTTGACTACACCGTAGCCCAAGATAAGAAACTTAGAACTACTAGAATAAGAAAATATCCTAATAATATTCATGAACATAGAGAAAAGTGAAGAACAAATTAGATTTGAGGATGAATTGAAGTTGAGATACGTCTCCCGGTTGGATCCGTCTTCGTTTTCTCCTAAAAAGTTTCTCATTTGCCTCCCACATCCAAAAAGTCCTCAAAAAGACCTAAAATATTTTATTTATACACTAAGGTTCGATAAAGATTAAATAAAATATTTTATTTATACATTGCCTTGCTAGCCAGCGCCCAGCATCGCAACGGGACATTGTGACGCTGGTCCTACTGCCCAAGTCCATCATTTTCTCGATTTCTTCAAATTTTTGCCTTCCAAGTCTTTTAAAATCAACTCAAATGCACAATAATAATTTACATACAAAAATAAAAATAAAATAATAACTCTAAAAGAACCAACAAAAGTAAAGTTAAAGATTAATTAAAATATGAGTGTGAAACACACTCGCCTGGATCTATTACATATTTATATATTAAATCGAAGACATACATGGATAAAAATCATATACATCATGTAATCTATATCAAGCGTCCTCGCAAATCAATGATCATTCGTCCCCACGAACAATAAACTTTGAGATCCACACCAAGATCTCTCAAGTCAATCCTCAGACATACTAGGACGTGTTTGGGCATATAGAATAATTCAAAGACATTTTTTCTGTTTCTAGATGTACTCAACACATGAGATCTAGAAATTTACGGAGAATAATTAATTTAGTGAGATAACACTCTAAAAGTATACAATGATTATTTTTTCAGAGTTCTTGATTAACTTTTAATCACATAAAAAATCACTCTGACAGCAACTGTGTTCTTAACTCGATTAATTGATTCATCACTGAGCTCATTAGAATAGTATTTGTATATTTTCTAGATAATGACATCAGATTTTTTGGGATAAACTGAAAATAATATTTAATCATAAAGTTTCCATTGTAGTGAGACCCACTGTAACTGTGCACAACTACAGTGCCACACGGCACTGCAGTGTGCCGTGAGGTATCACAGTGTCTCATGACACTACAGTACCTCACGGCACTACAGTATTGTACCCTTACTATTTTAGTGTCACGTGGCATTACAGTAGTCCATGTTAATCTTTGATTCTCAATCAGTGATTGACACTTGACAACAACTGTAAATTAAGTATTTACTTTAATCAGATAAATATCTAGATATCAGTTCATTCAAAATTAACATATCTGATTATCGCTATCAACTAACTTATCTGTTATTTCTCAAATACAGATTTAATTGATTCAAATTATTATATAATAATAATTTATATTTATCTAATTTCATAAATTAGATATTTCATCTTACTTATCGATAGTTAGAAAAATAATCGATAATCATATATATATAATTTTCAAATTTTATATATATAAATAATTCAATTAATTAATCACATATAATTATCTCATAATTATATACTTGCCCCAGAATAAAAATTTATATATATAAATAATCTTTTGATTCAGTAAAGTGAGTCATTTTCTCATGTCCTGAAATATTCATACTCTAGACTATGTAGTACATAAGTGATTTGGAGATCATAGACCTATAATCCTAAGCTCTAATAAAGCATATTATTAATTTAACTATTTAATTAAACAATCTTATTTATTAATTTCATTATTACTCCACTATAAATATAGAATTGCACTCTTAGAGATTATAGAATGTATTTACAGAGTATTCTGATTTAGTCCATTGATACAATCATTTCACGTAGTTCTGTCCTCCAATTATTGGTTCATAAATTAGAACTGATCCAAATTACCATTTTACCCTTCTAGTTACCTCTTGATCCTTAAGTACTATTAATTCACTAGTGAATAGCTAATTTATAATCGTATTATAAATTTGAGCTCAATAACCATTCATTTCTAGAATTAACACTTAAGGGAACCAATATATGATCCGTTAGGAAAGCTTAGATTCCAACTTGTAAGATCATGTTCGATGTCGTCCGTATCACTGAATCTTCAAAACAAAAATCACTAGCCTGTTTTACAAACAAAACTTAACGAATGAATCAAAAGATCTATTAGACATGTATAGGAGTTCATGACTACTGAGAATTCATATTGATCTACATATGATCATCATATTGATATGTATTAAATCTTTATGATAAACGGTAAGTTAATAAAAAAATTAATTCACATCGGTTCTGTCATATATAATCTTATTATATAAAATATTTTCACTAAGATGTCTATCCACATCAATGATCCTGATCTAGATCACATGCATTCATAGTACTTAATGAATCGCACTAGCAATCATTCATTAAAGATTTCATATTTTAATATGTTGCTGGTAATTTTTATTTATTATTTATGATCTTAATTCTCTCGTACTAATATAATATCATAGTCTCACTAATGAATATAAATTTTTTTATATATTTATATAAATTATTTAACAATAATTTAAAAGAACATTTATAATAAAAATGTAATTTCATTAAATTTTATATTTAAATTATCAATATACGTGCTTCGATGGCATAACCCTCAACATTACAATGATTCGAAATACTTAACCAATAATCGTTCTCCAAACTTTCGGTGAAAATTTGACGGAAATAAAGCTTGAATGACCAGCTTTGTATATTTTGAAAATTCAAGAAGTAATTTTGCTCATTTAAAAGTTTATGTGTAAGTTGAATTCCACCCTAAAATATAATGAAAGCAAATAATTGTTTTGTCAAGAAAAAAAAAAGAGTTTTTTAACGTGTATGTAAAATGACAAATATTTAAACTTCGCTCCTTTTAGACATTGATGCTTGACTCAAATTTTAAGAGAAGCCGTGGGGGTTATTTAATATATATTCCGCCCAAATATTTGTCATTCTCTGCCTCTATCTCTCACCATCGGGAATAACATAATAAAAAAAGGACCATAACAGTTGAAAAAAATGAGCCACAAACGACATAGGATTACATAAAATAAGAAAACCAGCCCCATGCATATTCATTTCTCTCCAATTAAGAGGAGGCATAGTTGTCCTTGTTCCATGTGCGCTCACATTTTAATAGTATTCCCCGTTAGACTTATTAAATTATTTTCTATTACAATTGTATTTATAATACACATATAGATTAAGTATGTATGCATATATTACATAATCTCTTGCATGTGAACCAAATTATTGGCAGAATATTTTGTTTAAGTACTTGGGGACCTACAATCATCGGTGCAGGAAAAGAACAAAAAGCAATGGGTTTTCAATGGGAGATGTATATGTAGAAAGAGAGGATAATGAGATGGCAAGAGAAGGGCTAAGTCGTCTTTGATTCCTAATTATTTACGAACCACCTTAGAGATATTAAATGAATTTGCTTTGAAATATTTTTGCCTTCTTGTGGATTATATATTATCTGTCAAAGTTTCAAAGTTAGTAATCACTTATTGAAGAAAGATAATGGGAGTATATGTAGATTATCTGACAATGATAATGATTGTAAATATGATGATATGATTGATCAGGTAAACTATATGGCATTATCAAATTGAGTTATTCTCTGCTAGAAAGGTATCATACTTTTTTTGGTACCATACTGTATTGGATCTCTAATTCAATGTTAGATTAATAATTATATGTTGTAAACTGTCAGATAAAGTTAAACTTAATTAAATGTGATCAACTAAGATTTTGGTATTTTGGGTTTTAATATATCTGATAGGGTGTAGACTTTATTATGTGTAAAGACTTTAGTGTAATTTCTATTTTTATGATGGGTAAAATAAAAACACCAAAATATAACAAATAGTTATCTCAATATAAGTGATTATGATCTCCAGGTCATACAATGAAGGAAAACTATTATATTCTCTTTAATATCTTATCGTTAGAGAGAAAACAAATAGGCTTAACTAAAAGAGATTCTGTGATAAAGAATCGTGTAGATCTGGAAGGCCAACTGCTCGGCTCTAAACAGCGATCTATAGTCATGGATTCAAGTATGCTTCCGGTTTTATAGTTATTTGATTTTTGATGTATTCAACATGATTTCTTGAGATTTATTAAGATACAATTTATACCAAAATAGATTTTTATCTAAGTAGCACCAGATATTTGGCTTCAGATCACCCCTATATAGTTTTTAAATGAAGCAATCCAATAATTGATCAACTCTGATATAAGTATTCAGAGAGATACCATAGAAAAAGTCTTCATTTGAATATAATACATGAGAAAATTAAGGTAAATGATATCGAGAGACATCACACACAAAAAATCAAATGAAAATCTTGGTGAGCGAAATGTATGTATATGAAGCGATTTGGGGCATTGATTAAACAATAGTAAACTACAAAAACCCATCATGCCAAATAAAATTCTCACATATAGTAGAGGAGCTCAAAAAGCTCTTGCTTAATCTGAACAAAATTAAGGGGTCGTTTGATACGTTAAGTGAGAATACTAGAAAAGTTAAAGTGGTAATAGATTACAAGATATTAAGATTATCATGTTTGGTAACACATTGTTAAATGAAAAAAGTTATTCTAAAATATGATTTCCTTGTTTTGTATGTAGGATACTTTTGATAAAATTGTGTGAGAAAGTTTGATAAAATTGTTGAGAAAGTTATATAAATTATATGAAAGTAATTATGTATTATTTATAATTCTTTTTTATTAACTTTTAGTTTGTTGTCAATAATTATTTAAAGATTCTAATATACACTATCTCTTATATATATTATTTTACGTACTAATTAATTAACTATTTTATTAACCCATCAATAAAATTAAATCAACTATTTTTCTCTTACTAAGCCAAAAACTAAAAGATTTTTTTACTTACATCGTACAAATAAATTCAATAAAAAATTGTTCAAATTTACATAACAAAATTGTATAGAGATTCTCTATTGGAAATTGCTAAAAAAATTAATAATTCATGTCGAGTTTGATTAAAATTTCTCTGCTCTCACAAATTAATTATCATATACTTTTCCTCTTTTATATATAAAAATAAATATGATATAAATAACCATCATTTATATTAACACATTAAAATATATAATAATATATTACAGTTTTCCCGTTACATGTAATTTTCTTCAGTAGATATGTATACCATGGTTATCAATATCCTTCCGCTTCGGCTGGAACGGACAAAATATTTTAGTTCTGCCACAGGAACAAAGCAGAACAATGAAGTAATTTTTTGTTATATTTTGGTTATATACAATCTAAATCTGAATATAAATGATTGAGGGACCCCTCCCCCATTTGTGGTTTCGTCTCACGGGTCTGGTCCTCCACACAAAAAATGAGACGTGATAAATAATCCAGTTTTATTATCATTTATAAATTTAGTATTTTTTACATATTGATAGTTTATGAATAAGATTTATTTTAGGGAAGAAGCGAATTTTTATTTCAAAAAAATATTTGATATTATTAACATGTATTCTAATCATTTAGATTTATATTATGTATATATGAAGAGTTTATCTATTCTTAATTCAAACTTAATATTTTATTTCATTCATTCCAATTAACGTGTATATCTCAATTTCACAAGACCACCCAGAAAAGAGTTGGCGGACGAGTCGGAAGGAACGAAAAAATCTCAAAATTCGATATCAGCACCGTTTTCAGTTCCACAGGCACAGAATATTTTACGACACTTTTGTGAGGTATTGGTCTTGAAGAAAATAAAATATCGAATTCAAGTATGAATAATTGAAATAAATAATGATATTTTTATGGAGATTTTGGGAAAGTAAAAGATATTTTCAAAAATGTATAAATGTTTTGTAAGATGAGAAACTTATTCAGTAAAGTGAAATTTTATGGGAAAGTGGTGGGGAAAGTAATGTGAGATTATTATTTTACTGTGCTTAATAACTTTACCATGACAAATAAGAATACGTGTAACAAACATGAGAAAATGTTAGAAAATAAGTTACCACGTACTTTCCAAGGGTGTACATGCAAAATTTCACATGACACGTGACAAGATCTAGACCAAAGATTTTATCAAAAAGAATATAGAGCGAGAATCGTAGGATCAACTAGGCGGTTATGGAGAACATACCAATCATGCAAAAGTACATGGATTACCGACGTGGCAATCCAAAGAGAAGCTATCAAGACCATTAGATTGATCAAACAATCAAGATTTACTTAAGTTGTCAATGTTGATAACCTAGATCTCAGAAGAATATTGATAAATAGATATTGACAACATGGATTACCGACGTGGCAATCCAAAGAGAAGCTATCAAGACCATTAGATTGATCAAACGGTCAAGATTTTACTTAAATTGTCAATGTTGATAAACTGGATCTCAGAGAAATATTCTGTTGATCATATTTTCATATAAAATTAGATAAGTTGTATCAGATTATATGAAGACCTATAAATAGAAGCAAGATGTAACTCTAAATAGAACATAAAAACTCTCAACACTCATAAAAAAAATAAACTGACTATGTAGCTTGTTATGCCTTATAAACCATTTCTCCATAATGAATTACTAGCAAAGTCACTCGTGATTTTTCTTACCTTTAAAGGGTTTTCATGTAAATCAATGTGTCTTTATTTTCTTATTCTCTCTTTAAATTATTTTTTTTTTCATATCATGATGTAGGAAATTCACAACTGATTATCAAAGACCATGAACTTGTTCCTTTACATTTGGTGCTTTCATTGAGAGATGGGAAAAAAACTCAAGAAATCTCTTCCCAAAACGCTCAAAACCAAACCAAACGCATTCGACAATGGATATGGGAAGTGGACACGATAGCAACTAAAGTCGGTAGCCAACCACATGAAGCCACTTCGCTTGACAAAGGGAAAGGAATCACGGATGAGAACGAGCCCGCTCAGCCAATCACGGAGCGGGCAGTGGAAAAGATGTTGGAGTGGAAAATGCTTTAGATGAGGATGTTTGGAGCGGGCGGAGTGAAGGATCTGGAAACTTTGACCCACTCCTCACTGTGCCCAGAAATCATAGCCGCTTCAGTACCAAAGAAGCTTGAAAAAGAAGAAAAGAGAGAAGTTTGAAGAAGAAAAGGCACTCAAAAGAAGGAAGTTAGGAAAGAATGAAACTTTGAAAAGGAATAGCTCTGAAAAGAAAGTAGTTTGGAAATAATGAAGCTCTAAAAAGAAATCGCTCTGAAAAGAAGAAAGTTAGGAAAGATCGAAATTATGAAAAGAGTAAGCTCTGAAAAGAAGTAAGTTTGGAAATAAAGAAATTCTGAAAATGAAGAGCTCTGAAAAGAAGAAAGAGTTCTGAAAAGAAGAGAAACATTATGGCAATGGAAACCTCGTGGCAACGGGAATGAAAATGCCAATGGGTACGACACTGGAAATAAATTGGAAGTTGAAACGGAAACGACATGGCAATGGAACCAGAAGTGAACATGGGTAAACTCGTTCTTTTTTTATTCGATTAACGTTATTGTTGGCCTATTTCTTTTACGCCATTATTATTTGAAATAAAGAAAAATATGTTTGAAAGGGTCGAAAAAAATATTTGTTAAATCAATTTGATGCATGTATTATATGATAGACAAAATTTTGAATTTTAAATTCAAATCCGACTCTTAAATTATATTTAGAATTTTGAATTTCAAAATGTCTTATCTGATACAATAAAGTTATCGTATTCTTAACAATAAAATATTTTATCTAAAATTTTCTTTCATAAAATTATCCTGCATTCTTTTTCAAATTTTAAATCATGATTTCAATTTTGAAGCATCTTATCTAAAACGTGTTATGTTAAAATTATTTTAAATTTTAAATAAAATCAAATCAAATCTTGGATTCAAATTTTGAATTGAAGGTTATCTCAAGCTATAAACAAATCCTTCTTGATTGATAAACGAAAAAATAAAATTTTGATCAGTGTATATTCGAAGATCTTCTCTTTTCTTTTTCGTATGCAAAAGTGCAGGAAAATAAGGGATGTACAGACAACGAGAGCGCAAAAGTCAAGACAACGAGAAATAAATATCTTGAGAAAGGAAAAGAAAATGTCTTGACAACGGAAAAATTCTTGACAATGGGATGTCTTGACAACGGTAATGGAAAAAATCGTGACAACATGAACGGCTATCGACTACGGGAAAGGGAACAGGAACGGAATCTGCTATGAGTACGGAAAATGATAACAGAAACGGAAAATGTTGGAAGCAAATTATAGGACAAATCTTACTTCATCATAAATATATGGAAGTCTACTCTTTGCAGAATTTTACAGAAATCAATTCAAAGCTCTTGATCAAAAGTTATGATAGTTTACGTTGGTGTTGTTTAGGAAAGTAAACATATTCATGCTTTTCACATTTAAATTTAAAATGTACTGATTTAGGTAGTATTATATGACAAATTATATATCATTAGAAGATATGGATGTATATACTTCGTGAATAATTTTGCAGAACTTAATTTGGAGCATTGGGGAAAAAGTTATGATAATTCTCATACAAGCTATTCGGGAGGAAGATTATACAGAACCGTTAACTTTAGAAATTAAACTCTGATAACTGGTTTCGATTACATTGTAAATCATATATTACTAGGAAGATACGAAAGTCTACTTCTAGGAAAATTTTACAGAATTCAATTTGTAGCTCCCGGTCAAAAGTTATGGTAGTTTACGTGTCAGCTGTTCAAAAATAAAGATTATGCAAAATCGTAAATTTTGGAAATTATACTCTATCAATTGAGAGCTGATGGCATGGAAAATCATATACTATTATGAAGATATGAAAGTCTAGTTCTTGGAAAATTTTACGGAATTGATTTTGGAGCTTAGAACAAAAAGTTGTGACGTTTTTTGTGAAAATTGTTCGAGAAAGCAGAATATGCAAAATGGACAAATTCGGAAATTAAACTAAATTTATTGAGAGTTAACTACATGGAAAATCTTATATCACAAATATATCGAAGCCTATTTCTCGGTAAATTTTACAGAGTTTAGTTCAGAGTTCCTAATAAAAAATTATGGAAATTCTCGCGGAGGATGTTCAGGAAAGAAGACTGTATAAAATTGTCAGCTTCATTTATTAAGCTTCACCAACATATAAATTTCACTACAAAGCTACGGAAGTCAATTTTTTTAAATTCTTTACAGAATGAGATTTGAGCTTCTGGAAGAAAGTTACGGGATAGTCTTGTTCAACATTCTTGTCGCGGATATTTGTTTACGGGAAAATGAAAAGAAAAGCAAATGGGAGAAACTCTAGCAAAAGCCCGACAGGAAGTTTAGGGTCTCTGAGCTTTGCGAAAAGCTTATATCCTTGGGAGTGTCTATGGACATCATTCTCAGAAAGAAATTTAGGGCCCCTAAGCTTTGCAAAATATTTATGTCCTTGGGAGTATCTACAGACATCGACCTCAGAAGGAAATGGGCCCCTGAGCTCACTAAGAGTTCATGTCCAGGAAGGCTTTTGCTTTCTAAAGGAAACGAGCTCCTTAGCTCAACAAGATTTCATGTCCATTAAAGTTTTTACTTTCTAAAGGAAACGGGCTCCTAAGCTCACCAAGAGTTCATGTCCATGAAAGCTTTTACTTTATAAAGAAAACGGTCCACTGAGTTCATCGAGAATTCATGTCCATGAAATTTTTGCCTTTCTCTTCCTAAACCCACATATGGACCCATTCCTGAGCAGGGGCAGCCACCCAGATCATCGCAACATCGGAAAGGTCACCAGCCTACGCAGAAGCAAACCCAGACCATGAAAGGAAAGGGAAGTTCAGCACCCGTCAGCCAGCATGCCTCCCCCATCAGGGAGAGGGAGGAAAGAAGAAGTCCCATCATTTCTTCAGCACCGTCCTCGGCTCAACGGATGGTGACTTGAAGTATGAGGGCCCGCCAAACTCAACCGGCTAGCTCACCTTCAAGTTCAAGAGTCGTAAGCCGAAACGGCTGCCTCGCCTCTCTTTCCTCCCTTAAGAGGTTTTTATTCCCGGTCTTTGTTTGGCCGGCCTTCACAAACCTTCTGCCCGACCCTTTCTTCGAGGCAGCCTGCTTTTGCTCAGGTGCCTTGAGTGCTGCAGATGGTGCTCATGATGCTGGCGATTCCTGTGTAGCCGGTGGATTTATACAGTCTCCTCGGGTCTCTCATTTAGTAGCTGATAAACGTATTTTGAGATATCTAAAAGCTTGACTATTCTGGAAACCTTGCCATTATTGTCTATCCTTATTCTATTCTTCTCGGTCGTGGCTGATTGAGCTGGTTCGCACTTCTACTTCCCCTCTACACACGCCTGGTCCGCCCAACGAAACGAATTCTGATCTTTGTTCCTAATATTCTGAAGTTGAGGATCGAGCTTTCGTGTGTCACTGATTTAGGGTTGCTTTGTTTTCTGTAGCAGCGCGGTTGGATTCTGCTCGTTCGTGGGGGTCTCCCTTTCTGGGTGGAGGGGATAGCCCTAATCCTCAGTTCGGGTTTGCTGTTGAGGGTAACGAAAAGCTAAGCCCCTAGGCTGGTTGATAGTAGGTATAGAGCTCCTCCTTTTCTTTTTCGCTTACCACTATTCCTCCCATCTTTCAACGCCTTCCACCCATGGACGCCCAGTACCTGTAAGAAGTGCCTACCCTCTCAAACCTGACACGGGAGAGGAGAATAGTCAAGCCTCGAGGCGAACAGCTCCTTTCTAAGGGAAGAACACCTAGCCCAGCTTTCTTTCCGAGCCATCAATAACTGCCAGACTTTCAATGGGTCCGGCTATCCCTTCAAAAGGTCTTACTTTCCTTTCACTAGTCGGTCAGTTATGGAGGACTCTGCCGGGTGGAAGCCTGAATATCCTATTTCATTTCTTTTTATTTTTTTTTCACTTGCAGTGTGATCTAAAGAAAGAATGATTTAGGAAGGGCGCTAACGCTGCAAACTTTCTCAAGCAAGAAGCGAGAAACTTGACTTTGAAATCCGGGGGCGTTGTTCCCGCTTGACTTTATTAGTAAGGTTTCTTTTCTAATTATATAAGAATATAAGACGAGTTAGCGCTTTAGTTTTCAATAAGGACGTCTTTAGGCTTGACTAAGACTAAGAACATAGAAAGGGCTTAAGTACATGAGAAATGGCGTCTGCAGCACTATCCTCTAAAGAAAATAAAAAAGGTTGAAGACTGAAAGAAAGAAACCAAACGTAAGAAATCTAAAAAGAATGAAGAATTGCAAAGGAAAAATGTTTCAATACGACAGAATATTGGAAAGAGTAGTTAGTACATAGGAAAAAACAAAAAGAAGAAAAGAAAGAAATATGAAAGCGAGGAAAAGAAAGAAAGCAAAAGAATACAAAGTGAGAAGCAAATGAAGCTTCAAAAGAAATTTAAAAAAGGGAACCAGAAGGGAATTGTGAGGTCAAGCGAGCAGTAGTCGTGTTGGTTGCATCTAAGGAAACTGAGAAGAAGAAAGGAAGAAATACGAAAAGTGGAGAAAGGAAAAGTGAAAATGATGAAAGAAGAAGTGGAAAATGAAAAGAGAAATAAAGGAAATTAAAGTGGACAGAGAAGGACAAAGTGAGAAGCAAAGTAATATTAAAGAATAGAGGAAATTTGCAAAGTCTTGAAGAAAGGAAAATCACAATAACATACAAAAGACTATGTCAACGTATATCCAACATAAGGGTTAACAGTAACATCCTCAACATGAAGATTAACAACGGCCTGACAAATAGCAGTTTGAAGACCTATGTCACGTGTTCTCAAAAAATACTTGTAAACAGAAATACTCAAATCAAATCCTATCAACACCAAGCTGAAGATGCTCACAAAGCGGGAAACACTCATGATGGTATGATAAAATCTGAGAATTTTACAAACGGGGCCATGGTTCTTTATTGAATCAAAGCCCTAAAAAACGGGTAATTCGTAAGTCCCTCTCAAAGCAAAAATGGGGCCATGGTTCTTTATATGAATCAAAGTCCTTGAAAATAGACAGTTCGTAAGTCCCTCTTAAAGTGAAAATGGGGTCATGGTTTTTTATCTGAACATAAGTCCTTGGAAATGGGGAGTTCGTAAGTCCCTTTCAAAGCGAAAATGGGACAATGATTCTTTATTTGAACCTAAGCCCTCATCTCCAAAGAAAATAACAGTTCATAATGAAGACAGAGCTATGGATCTTTATTTGAACCTAAGTCCTTAAGGAAACTGGAGAAAGTCTCCAAGGAGCCCGTAGCAAAGGAAACGGGAGAAACTCTTCAAGGAGCCCGTAGTAAAGGAAACGAGAGAAACTCTCCAAGGAGCCCGCAGCAAAGGAAACGGGAGAAACTCTCTAATGAGCCCGTAGCAATGAAAACGGGAGAAACTCTTCAATGAGCCCACAGGAAAGGAAACGGGAAAAACTCTCCAAGGAGCCCGTAATAAAGGAAACGAGAGAAACTCTGCCATTAAATGCAGAACATCAAGCTCAAATTCTTGTTATGCAATTATGAAATGGTACACTCACTCCTTACTCATTTTAATAAATTATTATATTATTCTTGTACAACATTCTTGTCGTAGATCTCAACGTACGAGATAAGAAAAGGAAAAAACTCTATCAATGAGCCCACAGTAAAGGGACGGAAAGACATTACAGAAAATGAAGGGATGACACCTCGCAACGGATATATATTTTTCCAAAAGACATTAGACCCATACCAACTCTAAAAAGGCGTTTGAGAAGTTTTTTCTAAGCGGGAAGATGAAGGTTTCCCTGAAATGGTGCTTGTGAAATTTTCTCTAAGAGGGAAATGAAAGGTTGCTCTGAAACGGTGCTTGAGAAATTTTCTCTGAGCGGGGAGATGAAGGGTTGCTCTGAAACAACGCTTGTGAAATTTTCTTTGAGTGGGAAGATGAAGGGTTGCTCTGAAACGGTGCTTGTGAAATTTTCTCTGAGTAGGAAGATGAAAGGTTGCTCTAAAACGACGCTTGTGAAATTTTCTCTGAGTGGGAAGATGAAGGGTTGCTCTGAAACGGCGCCTGTGAAATTTTCTCTGAGCAGGAAGATGAAAGGTTTCTCTAAAACAGTGCTTGAGAATTTTTCTTTGAGTTGGAAGACGAAAGGTTGCTCGAAAATGGTGCTTGCAAAATTTTCTCTAAGCTGGAAGACAAAAGGTCGCTCTAAAATGGTGCTCGGGAAATTTTCTCTGAGCGGGAAGATGAAAGTTTGCTCTAAAATGACAATTGTGAGACATTCTTTGAACGAGAAGATGAAGGGTTTCTTTGAAACGACGCTTGTGAGATTTTTTCTGAGCGGAAAGACGAAAGGTTACTCTGAAAAGGCACATTTGAAAACCCACGCAAGTAATAACGTGACATGTAAGATAAAGGAACTAAAAGGTCTGACGCGATCAGAAATTGTACAGTGTGTAGCATGGTTCCACGAATGGGGAGATGAAATGACTAAAGAATATGGAAAAGATAGCCATAAATGACGCACAAAAAGGCGGAGAGTAATGATATGTAATGATGGCAGAAAAAATATACATTACACCTTAACCAATAAAACTCCATTGAGTGTAATAAGGGACAATATACAGGCCAAACTTCACATGACACGTAGTAAGATCTAGACTGAAAACTCCATCGAAGAGAAGATAAAGCGGTAAGATCTACTAGCCGGTTATGAAGAATAAAACAATCAGATAAAAGTACATGGATTACCGACGTGGCAATCCAAAGAGAAACTATCAAGACCATTAGATTGATCAAACGGTCAAGATTTACTTAAGTTGTCAATATTGATAAACTGGATCTCAGAAGAATATTCTGTTGATCCTATTTTCAGATAGAATTGGATAAGTTGTATAAGATTATATGAAGGTCTATAAATAAAGGCAAGATATAACTCCAAATAAAACACAACAACCCTCAACACCTATAAAAATAAGTTGACTGTGTAGTTTACATTAACCTTGTTAACCCTTTCTCCATAATGAATTACTAGCAAAGTCTCCCGTAGTTTTTCTTCCCTTTAAGAATTTTTCACGTAAATCAAGGTGTCTTTATTTTCTCATTCTCTCTCTAAATTATTCTCTTGATTTTCATATCATGATGTAGGAATTCACGACCGATTATCAAAAACCGTAAACTTTTTCTTTTACAAAGGGGAATACTAAAACCAAACGCCCTCTAAGTGACAGCTTGATGGAAAGTTCCAATCCACCCAATGACACACGACTATGTCATACTTCCAGCCAAAACCAATAGAGTCTGTGTACTGAAGCAATTAGACTAACTGCATATAAGATGGAAACTCATACTTCAGACATATTGTTGTATCATGAATGATGAAGACTCGTCTTTGAGAGAGTGAGCTAAAGCATCAAAATCACTATAAGTCCTAAAGCATCAAGGATATAATTATGTTTTAGGATTCTAATCCAATACACAATGTTAGATGATGTCATCATTTACTATGTGAAATTTAGAATAACCGTGATAATTGAATTAGTGGTAAATGATGCACGAAAATTGAATTGATTTCAAAACATTATTGTCATATTTGTTGTGCATGGTACATCTGTAGAATAATTAATGGATGGCAAGTGAACTGATGGAAAAACATGATTAACATATTTGGTTGTGCATGGTAAATTTGTAGAATAATGAATGACTATTTATGATTGCTATGCTTGGTAAAATGTTATTTTATGGTAAATTTTGTGTAAATAACTTAGAGTTTCATAAATATCTTTTTAGTTATAACTGTGATGTGCAATTTAACATTAATTTTATTATGTTGGATTAAAACTTAATAAAAAAATAATAGTTGTTATGAGTGTTTTCTCGAGTACCAATGACCCAATGACACGTGTCACACCACATTAGAGAGCTCCAGGGGAAGGAAAATTTCAGAGGAGTTGACCTTACCTAGTCAGTATCAAGGGTGTTTGGGTTACACAAACCTGGGCGCATGTGAGAGCAGGAATAGAGCACACGAGGGGAGTTCGAATAATCCCGAGCATAAGGCCATCATTGTTCGTCGAAAGTAGTGTCCAACATGTCCAATTGCCGTGACAAAATGTCAGATCAGCCTCCAAACCATCGCCTCAAAGGCACGTCGACAAAAAAATGTTTATTACTTTATGTCAAGGTCGCCTCCCTTATGTTCAATCAACGATAGTCAAGACAAGCTTTGTGTCTTGTAAAGCTTCTCCAACACGCCTCCAAGAGGCTTCTTCGACATGCTTCCTCCTCCAAGGCTTCAGGTATAAATACCTCATCTACAACGTAATATACTTTATAGTATAACTCTAAATCATGTTATGAAATAGAGAGTACACAGCATAAAGACCTTTTCAATGAAGAGCAAGAACGTAATTTTCGTTTCAGACTAGAATTGGCATGGCATGGTAAATCTAGACTGCTCCTGTTTTTTAGGCAATTCAATTACCTTCTCATGAGAGTAAATTTAGATTACCGGCAATCTAGGATTACTTTTTACTTTAAAGATTACTTTAAACAAATGTGACAATTTAATTATTAGAGAAATTGTGAGACGATTGTGAGAGAATTTGCTTTATCAAAAGCCATGACGAGCTGTGGATTCCAAAACTTATTTAATGCTGAATCCTATTACATATACCTGACTTGACCATATGAGTTTTGATGAATAACCCTGAGTTATTCATAGAGTTATTCGATATGAATAACTCAGTGAGCCCTAATGGACCAAGTCAAACCTCAGTGAGCCCAAAACACATGGTCGTGTCCAACCACGAGAGGTGTAGTTATAGCAATTTTCTGATTCAAAACTGCCATTCAAAATTCAAATTTGCCTAAACCGTCACTGCTATTCTGTTTCAAGTGCCGTGAGTTTAAAAGCAAGTTAAAGCATGTACTTTAGCACTTTCTATTGTGGGCAACATTTAATCACCAAATCTCTTCCTTTTGCATTATCAATGAACCCAGATGGAAATTCACTCTGCGTTTATCGATCAGTGATGCTCTTCAGGCTTCACATCCAAAGAAATGGTTTCTAGCTGTTTCTCTATCCAATTCCAATTGCTGTGTTTGTCTATTTGATTTTGAGGTAAATAAATTTAGCTTTCAGATGTTGGTGTTTGTTTCTCGAGAAATTCTATGCATGAATCTTCCGCAGTCCACTTGTCCATCATGGGGGCACAATTCTTATTTACTACTCACAAGTGATGGGTGTGGGTGATTTTGAAATAATAGATATATTCCATATTTGCTAGAATCATTTTTTGAGACATCTTTGCAAGAAATGCATATAATCTTCTAAAAAAAGAAGAAAGATGCAGTTTTTATTTCGTCAATAAATTACCAGTTGGGTACAAAAGATTAAGATTTGCTTGTATCAAAGTTGGGTTTTTCAGTAGCTTCATTTTAATTGTATATGCTATAAGCCTTAAATATACACTTCTTCCCCTTGATATTTTAGAGAGAGGGAGAAAGATAATGAGCCATTTTGATAAAAGCCAATATGGCCAATTCTACAACTACACAAAGCCTTAGAGCTTCTTAGCTTCTTCTGAAAGTGAGATGGTGGCAAGTCTTGTCACAAGGGTAGGGACAATCAATAGCCTTAACTCCTGCTCTTTCAAAATACCAATCTCCAACTGCTAATGCGATTGCCTATAATATAATGAAATTATTGATATCATAAAACTCATTCCTATAACTATTTTTTTATACTAATTTTTAAGATTCAAACACAGGCTGCGTTTTGATTACCTTGTTCCCAATGGTTGGAGAGTCGTCAGCAAACCATGTATCCTGCCTCTCACTTTGGCAGTGCGCGAAACATGAGTTTATAAATAAACCATTTTTGTTTGATGCTGAAAATTGCTTTATACTATTTAACATTTGATTCCTGAATACTGTTCAAAGTTTCAAACAAACACATCAGAGATTAACAAACAGATTTTTATTATAAATAGAAAAGAATGAGATTTCTACTGTGAAACTTACCTTGGAGATATTGAATCTGTGATGGAGAACATTTTGCATGGTCTAATCTACAATCATGCCAATATCCATGTGGATCTGCAGAAGGTGGAGCTAAACTAGCCTGGATCTGATTTTCAGTTGTAAACAAAACCTGATATTTGCTTATGGAAAGATAAAGGAAGGTTGAAAGAAATAATGGAAAAACAAATGTTTACCTGCCATGAATCATAAGCTGCATTAAGAAGAAATAGTGGGGTTTTGACACTACCAATCAAATTCTGGGGGAAGAAGCACTGCAATTACAAAATATTTTGACGAGATGGTGAGGATGAGGGTGTGATTATAAATAAGAAATTGTATATTTCCATTTTATCTTTGATTATTTGACTGAATAATGAGAAATAGTATACGAAATTACTCGAGTTTTGGTAAGCAAGGATAAGTGATTACCAAGGTCGGATTAAGGTGGTTAGTACAAATGGTTGGCAGATTCTTTTCCACCCCCTGCAACACAACATTCATAAGAATAACCTTAAGCATCATTTTGAATGCCACATTAATGCAATAGCATTTACTATAGATAATGCGATAAATGAGTATATATAGCTATACCGTGCACAGTTCCTGAATGATTATGCTAATTGATATTAAAAGACTAACAACAAAGCCACGTCGGGAATTTTTCAATGTTTAAAAGTGTTTCTAGTCACACGCACTCCCAAACACACCCTAATGCAGCTTAAAATACTTGGATAAGCAAGTGGAGAAAAATATGAATTCAGAACTAATGTAGTACCTGCAAGTTCACAACACCATTATATACATTCCTGAGAGAATGGCCTCCAGAGACATCAGCCCTACCAAATGAGAGACAGCCAAAAGAATTTAAGTATTTTAATTCTTAAAACCATAAGAGTAAGAAACAAGAGCATGACAGAGTTACTTACGCGTCCAGAAATAAGCCAGCATCACTCAGGCACTTTACTTTGGTAGTTCCTGGAAATAATCCTCTAAACTCATCACAGTGTATAATAGAAGCCAAACCTCCAGCAGAGCAACCAGAAAGAAGGGCCTGAATTAACAATTTATTTTATAGTAAGTAGAACCATTTGACACCAAACAAAAGAGCTTTACTGAGATAACAATTAAGCACGAGAGACATGAAAACCTGTTTCGCATAACGCATTCCCTTTGACATTAAGTCTTCCATTGCAGCCAACCATATCCGCTGTCCTCTAAATTGCAACTGTGCAGCCTGGAAAATGGCATTATTTTAAAAATAAAGGCCAAGAAATTTACACACTAATCATAGTAAATTATTTTAGTAAATCTCTTCCAACCTTAATCTCGGCATCCCCTGTAAAAGAGGCACCGTCGCAATACCGAAGCTTTACTCTATTCCAATTGAAAAAATCTGTGACCCCAAAAGGAACAAGATGATGGTTAAGACTGGTAAAGCCAAAAAAATTAAAAATAGAGTCGAAATTGGAAAGTATATAAAATGTCTTGAGTTCTATTGATAATGGCTGAGAAAATACCAGGATTATCTTCAGGTTTATTGCTTAATATTCCTGTAAATGCTATGTGTTTTTCCATGAACTTTGATGATCCACGTCGTGTTGTTTTGCGATAAACACAATTTCTAATGCTGTTACACCATCCACCTCCCTGCCACAACAGGTTATATCAGAATAAACTGATTCAGATTTTGTTGATTGAACCTACAACTAAATGTACTTCTTCTGATAAGTAACCATGCATATTGATCAAGATTTTCATATTTCTAACATAAAGTTGAAGATATTTAATCAAGATATTAAAATTTGAGAGTGTTGAATTATAAATAACCGTTATCGAAGCCTGAATTCATGTTGTCGAACGATGTATTGATCCAAGATCTTTTTTCTTTTCTTAAATTCTAAGACTCTAGACATTTAAAGCTATGTTTTGATCTTGGAAAATAGAAAGGAAAGAGAAAGAAATTATGAATGATTGCCTTTTTATTTTATATGCTAACTCTACTGTTATCTCATCTTCTAATGCAAGTGAAGAAATGATGTTTTAGTTATATCCAAGCCATAAAAGCGGGGATTTGTCTAAAACAAAAATAAAATGAAACAAGGTAGCATTAAAAGTTAAATATCATTGTTACTAGTACAGACCTCCAATTGAATGAGCCAACTATTCGCTCCAGTTCCATATCCACGATGCAAATGATAGCCAGGTAATGTTCCATCTAGGCAGACTGTTCAGAGTAAAAAATATGAAAGGAGGTTATAGGTTAAAATATCATACACATCTCAATAAAAACCAAACAGGATTATAGCATAATAAATCCTCTTTTTCATTGGTAGCATAACAAATCTTTGATACAATGCGGTTATCCAATAGAACATGAGAGTCATAAATAATAAACATATTGGGAAAATAACAACACAATCAACAGCATCACAATTCACGACAATCTGATGTGTGGCAGAGAAGTGCGAGCAACGGAAAGGAGGGATTTCACTCCAACAGTGTGTTCGCGAGTGCTCATGACTAGAAGTGTTTGAAATAACATCATTTTCCTTAACAACCATTTCATTTCCATCTTTGCATGGAGCATTTGAACATCCTTCGAAGCCTATTTATTTGTAGCTGGAATCATTTTAAGAAACACTTTGACATGTGTTTTTTGTAAAAGTGCTTCAAAATATCAAAATTTGCTTCAAACAACAGAAATTGTCGAATAAATGTGATAATACAAAGTAGTATCTTTCCACCGCATTAAAGTGTTTTCAAGCAAATCACTTCGAAACTCACCCCAGAGAGAGACGAATGCAGTACAAGCTATGTAACAGTAAAATATGACAATAGATTAAGGATAAGTCTAGGAAAATGATAAGAAATATCCATAACATTTTTATCAGCACGAGCACATATGACTAATCTTTACTGAGCTACTCTGCTAATGAAAATTAGCTGCACTGAATCTAAGTCCAAAAGAAGGACAAGGAAGAAGAAAAAATGAGCGACGTATTCGACGAAGTTAGAAACAAAGCAAGATTTAACAATGTGAATGTGAATAAGAATGAAGAGAAGATACCAGCTCCTTTGGCACCAGCACCATGAATGAGAGTGAGTCCTACAAGCAAAGGATTACTGGTACCAGTAGATTGAGGAAACCAGCCATGAGCCTCAAACAAAGATTGCTCTGTTTCATTAAATAGTACAAACCCATGAACCCATTTGCTAAAAAGAAGTCCTATTAAAGATCCAATCCACAAAAGCTTCATCATGGCTCCGCTCTCCTCTACCTCACTTTTCCCCCCCTTTCTGAGCTAATATAGCTTCCAAATCCTTCGTCTAAAGTTGGAGGAGGAGGCAGGGAGGGGAGATTTTTTAGCTGAAATCGTTTTCAGAAGCTAAATGTGGAAGGCAAAAAAAAATCTCAAAGAAAATCGTTTATAATGTATACTTGACGAGAAAAAGGATGTTCCATAATATCAACAGAAGTCAGGTTTGGAATCTTGTAGAATAAAAATGTTGGGTTTTTGTTAATAATTCTTCACGCCACAGACAATTGTCGACCGTCGATTTTGAAACTGAAGGATGAGGTAAATAAAGGGAGAATTTAGCGTCCCAAATCGGCATTAGTGATTTGCTCACGAAGAAAAATGGTGTTTTGATCACTTCTACAGCTCTTATGTCTCTCTGTATTCTTTAATCACACTTGTCGGCATAAATGTTGGAGATATTAATAAGATATTTGTTTAAATTTACTGGATTCGGTATTAAATTTTTGTATTTATTATATATCGTGTCTCAAATCAACTCCAACCAGACGAAAGGGGAAAGAAATATAATGGAATCTAAAACTTTTAAGGAAAATTTATTCCACAATTAGTGGGATTAAGTTAAGTTATGCTGTAGAGATTTCTCATTTTTCAATTCTCGCACCTCTAATTTAATTTATTAATAAGATAACTCAACCTTTGAAAGAAGTCATGAATTTATATAAATTAAAAATGTTTAATTGGTGTAGGAAGAAGCGAGTAATATCGTATACCGTGATAGTGTTTATTCAATTTATCTGATCATATATATTGTCAATTATAATTTTTTAAAATCAACAAATATTTGTTGAGGATACTCTCAACTCTGGATCAACTACGGCCTTAAGATTAAAGAAATCATCATACATGGGTTTATTGAAATATAAAATATAAAGAAATTGCTCTCATATTACTAATTAAAGAAGAACAAGAATCTTAAATGAATTAGAGAACACGTAAAGTCATAATTAAGTGTGTCTCAATCACGTGGGTCAAAGCATTACTGTTCAGTAGGTATTATGGTCTTATTAGTCATCATAATTAATTAATTGACAAAAAGGCAATGGTATGCATGTGATTGAATCCCTTGGTCGGTCCCGTGAATACATCAAGCTTTTTGTCAGTGCTCACCCGAGTGTGCTGTCGTCCATAAACTGATTCAATATCTAGCCAAAGAAGAACATAATTTCTTGCTCCAACACTCTTTAAGTATTACAATTTGAATTGAAGATTTACAAGTCAAAGTTTCTGATTCCAACACTAATTTTACTCAGGACAGATAACGTCCACTAACATAGTCATTAATTTCGTTATGTTCTAACTTAATTTTAGGACGAGATTGTAATGATATATGATATAAGTTTTTTTTGTCTAATTTCAATAGAAAAAGATTAATGAAAGAGATAATAACTTTATACATATTAGTCACGAAGTATGTGCGTTATATTTGATACTATATAATGTATGTATAATATCTTATTGTGTTGAATGATTAGATATTATTTACAAGACATATAAATGTCGAGCTAGTGGTAAGTTATAATATTTTCAAAAAAGAAATACAAAACAAACGATAGATAAAAATTTAAAGTTAAAACTTAATAAACACAATAAATTTAAAAAAGAAACTTAATTAATCAAAACTAATAATTAAATAATTTTAGTAAATTTTATTAAGTGAATCGAGTTGACGTATGTATAAGTATACATGTTAATCAATCACATTTAGAGTATAAAAATAATAAAAGATTGTATGAGAATAACAAAGTTTTACTAAGATAAAATCATCTATATAAAATGATTTTCTTCTCATGTGACTCTTGATATATTCTTATTATAAACATAGCTTATACATAGCGCAAATCTAATCTATAATATATGATCTATATTTAATGAATTCATTTAGTAATTTTAATCTATTAATTTCTATTACTCACTATTAGTGACAAATCATTTATTTTTAAAGTTAGTATAACTATTCAAACCAAAATCTTAAGTAGTTGATTAGATTTTATAAAACTGAATTTTTTAGTCTAAATTTATAATATAGATAATGCAATGTTAATTTAAGATAAATTATTTAGAGCAATTGAATATTGTTGTGGATATCATGAAAAATAAATACTAAAATTTTTATTATTGAATTTAATAGGTCAAGGGTTATTTAAGAAAATTTAAGAATCAAAGATGAATAAAATGGTCTTAAAATAATTCTCATTGTTTCACCACTTTTAATATATTATAGATTATAAATTAATAAAACATTTTCACTTTGTTAATATTGAATGCAGTTAATATACTACAAAGATGATAAAGCTCGCTTTTATCTATAATTTGTATATGCATAATCTATAATACATAAAAATCACATTATGACATCATACCATAGATAAAAGTTGGGATACTGAAAATAAAACTCAAGTCTATCCTCATATTTCCCTCAAATCACTAAATTGTTATTTAACTTACAGTACACATCATAGGAGTTATTAAATTAAACAATTAGATAAATATTTTTATATCATAAACTAATG
>QANY01011713.1:814003-949652 GCA_003255025.1 Datisca glomerata | reverse complement strand
TTAAGTACGTTAATATAATAATAAAGAGCATTTTTTCTATATATGATCGTTTAGAGCTGAACTTAACACCGAAAAAAATGGATGTTAATTAATCAAAGTGAAGTACTTAGCTTAAAAACTTTAAGAACATATATTTCCAAAAAAAAGTCATGATGATTGATGCCTTGGCCAATAGTATCCAATAAAATATATAGAAAATCAACTCCTTCACTAATATATAATTAAAAATAAGAAAAAATGATTTATAATTAGCTTAAATGATATGAACATTAATCTAATTTAAAAATGACTCAGGTCTCCCTTCACGTTAAGTTTTGGTGAAAAAACTCAAAATCGTTAAATTTCAAGCTAATATTGTTTAAATAGCATGAGTAGGAGTGGTCTAGTCCTAGCTCGTGACTGGAATAACGCCTGAGAACGTCGGGGATGACGCCGAGAGGTGGTACTCTAGACACTTAATGGTGGTGACAAATGCTTACTCTCTCTCTCTCACTAGAAGTGGGAGTTTCTCACTCTAAAAATGGGAGTTTCTTCGACAAATGTAGATGCAAGGGTGTCACATGGGTGAGGTGCAGGAGTGGTCTAGTCCTAGCTCGTGACCGAAATAACGCTGGAGAACGTCGGGAGGACGCCGGGAGGTTAAAGGAAAGCACTCTAGACACTCAAGGTTGGTGACAAATGCTTGTTCTCTCTCTCTCTCTAGAAGTGGGAGTTTCTCACTCTAGAAATTGGAGGTTCTCTCTCTAAATTTCCCACCCCTCAAATGAAGGAGGAGTCATCCTTCTATAGGTGAACAAAAGGAGGGGGGACCATTGCAACTAATCCATTGATTAGTTGCAGGCCCACCAATCAAATTGCACCACTTAAGCTGACTGATCATGCTTAGGTGAAAAAAAAGGATTACACATGATCCAATTGGGTGTAATGACCAATATCTAGGGAGAACACGCCTAGCCGGTGAGGCGCGACGACGGTATTCACCCAATGCCTCCTCTTCAAAGATTCTCCCAAACCAAACATGTTCTTCCCCCTTTTTCTCTTTGGCTAGGGTTTGAGGTAAACCCATTGATTTCTCACACTTTACTTGCATTTTTTGAGTGAAATCACTGCTGTAAATTGATTAATGCTTGTTGGAAAATTTGTTGGGTGTTCTAATTTTGTAAAATTTTGTTACCATGGGAGTGTTGGGGATGATTTTCGGCCATGGGGGTGTTGGGGTTGGCCATGGAAGCTTACCATACCGCCACCAAGAAGTCAGATTGGTGGTAGTACTGCTGGGTGCATGATGGAGGGAGAAAGCATTGTGGTGGTTTGGTGATGGAGGCACTCCAGGTGAGGAACTTGGATAGAGAGAGTGATGCGCAACATGGACTTGAGTGGGAGTTGATGGTGCGCAGGAGTTGTTCGTGTTGGTCACGGTTATGGCGTGTTGAGCACCCTTAATGGTGGCATAGGGGGAGTGGAGTGTAGTGGCGGTTTGGGGAGCGGGATTGCAGCGGCGACTTGGGGGAACGAGAGTGCAGTGCCTTCTTGGGGGACCGACGGTGTAGTGGCTTGGTGTTCTCAAGTAGAGGCGTGAAAGCCTATGCATCTCACCAAGCATGACGTCTATCATGGGTGTTCTCAAATAGAAGCGTGAAAGCCTATGCAACTCACCAAGCATGATGTTTATCATGGGTGTTTTCAAATAGATGTGTAAAAGCCTATGCAACTCACCAAGCATGACGTTTATCATGGGTGTTCTCAATTAGAGGCGTGAAAGCATATGCAACTCACCAAGCATGATGTTTATCATGGGTGTTTTTAAGTAGAGGCGTGAAAGTAAATGCATATCACCAAGCATGATGTTTATTCTTGCTTAGGGGAGCAGCAGTGCAGCGGCTTGGTGGAGCAGGAGTGCAGCGCTTGCTTGGGGGAGCGAGAGTGCAGCGGCTTGAGGGAGCAGAAGTGCAGTGCCTTCTTGGGGGAGCAGGAGTGCAGTGGCTGCTTGGGGGAGCAGGAGTGCAGTGGCTGCTTAGGGGAGCGGGAGTGCAATGGCTTGAGGGAGCGGGAGTGCAGCGTCTGCTTGGGGTAGCGGGAATGCAGCGACTTGGGCTTAGTGTGTTTTTGCTTGCTCTAACCAAGTCTTTGTTTTATTTGTAGATCATGATTTTACGGACCATCAAGGATTGGTCGCATGCACTAGTAGGAGTCGGCCTTTCTTTAATTTAGACCTCTCTCTTCAGGTGAGTGAGTTACTCACTCTTGTACTTAAAAATTTCTTTGAGAATTTTTCCTCCGTTAGACATGCCTACGCGGAACATGCCTTTGCTATAAGCTACTTGTAACATGCTTCCCCCCTTAGCAAAATACATGAAAAAATTCGCTTCCATAAGACATGCCCCCGCTATAGAGTGATTGTAACATGCTTCCCCCTTAAGAAAATACATGGAAAATTTTACCTCCATTGAGCACACCTCCACTATAAGGTTTTTGTAGTGTGCTTCCCACTTAGGGAAAATTTTAAAAATTTTGTTTCCCCCTCCATCTGGGGGTGCTGGAGTGCCTCCGTCAGGGGGTATGGGACCCTCCATAAGGGAGTGCGCGGGAGCATCCGCCAAGGATTCCTAGGGAGCATCCGCCAAGGAGTATGTGGGAGCATCCGCCAAGGAGTGTGAGGGAGCATCCGCAACGGAGTGCGCGGGAGCATCCACCAAGGAATTCACGGGAGTATCCGCCAAGGATTGCATGGAAGTATATGCATCGGAGTGCACGGGAGCATGTACCACGGAGTGAGCGGGAGCATCCACTAGGGAGTGCGCAGGAGCATCCACAAAGGAGTGTGCAGGAGCCTCCGCCAAGGAAAGTGGGATAGCCTATCTCGAGGAGCGCGTGTATGCCTCCGCTGAGTAGTGAGCGAAAGCCTCCGTCGAAGAGTGCACGTATGCATCTCACGGAGGAGTGTGTGTATGACTCTCACCGAGGAGTGCATGTATGCCTCTCACCGAACATGTCCTCTATTATGGATGTTCTCATCTAGAGGCGTGAAAACATATGCATCTCACCAACACATGATTTCTATCATGGGTGTTCTCAAGCAGATGCGTGAAAGCCTATATATCTCACCAAGCATGACGTCTATTATGAGTGTTCTCTAGTAGAGGTGTGAAAGCCTATGCGTGTGAAAGCCTATGCATTTCACCAAGCATGACGTCTATCATGGGTGTTCTCAAGTAGAGGCGTGAAAAATTATCCATCTCACCAAGCATGACGTCTATCATGAGTATTCTCAAGTAGAGGCGTGAAAGCCCATACGACTCACCAATCATGACGTTTATTATGGGTCTTCTCAAATAGATGCATGAGAGCCTATGCATCTCACCAAGCATGACGTCGATCATGAGTGTTCTCAAGTAGAGGCGTGAAAGCCTATTCAACTCACCAAGCATGACGTTTATTATGAGTGTACTCAAGTAGAGGCGTGAAAGACTATACACTCACCAAACATGACGTCTATCATGGGTGTTCTCAAGTAGAGGCGTGAAAGCCTATACAACTCACCAAGCATGAAGTTTATCATAGGTGTTCTCAAGTAGAGGCGTGAAAGGCTATGCAACACACCAAGCATGACATCGATCATGAGTGTTCTCAAGTAGAGGAGTGAAAGCCTATCCAACTCACCAAGCATGACGTTTATTATGAGTGTTCTTATATAGAGACGTGAAAGACTATGCATAGCACCAAGCATGATGTCTATCATGGGTGTTCTCAAGTAGAGGCGTGAAAACTTATGCAACTCACCAAGCAAAACGTTTATCATAGGTGTTCTTAAGTAGAGGCGTGAGAGCTTATGCATCTCACCAAGCATGACGTCTATCATAGGTGTTCTCAAGTAGAGGCGTGAAAGCCTATGCAACTCACTAAGCATGACGTTTATCATGGATGTTCTTAAGTAGAGGCGTGAAATTCTATGCATCTCACCAAGCATGACTTTAATCATGGGTGTTTTCAAATCAAGGCGTCAGAGCCTATGTGTTTCATCAGGCGTGACCTTTACAATAGGTGTTCTCAAGTAGAGGCGTGAAAGCCTAGGCGAATCACCAAGTATGACGTTTATCATGGGTTTTCTCAAGTAGATGCCTGAAAGTCTATGCAACTCACTAAACATGATGTTTATCATGGCTGTTCTCAAGTATAGGTGTGAAATCCTAGGCATCTCACCAAGCATGATGTTTATCATGGGTATTCTCAATTAGAAGCGTGAAGGCCTATACCACTCCCCAAGGATGACGTTTATCATTGGTGTTCTCAAGGAGAGGCGCGAAAGCCTATGCATCTCACCAAGCATGACGTCTATCATGGATGTTCTCAAGTAGAGGCGTGAAACGCTATGTGCATTAAAGCCTAAGCATTTCACCAAGCATGCGTCTATCATTGGTGTTCTCAAGCAAAGGCGTGAAAGCTTATGCATCTCATCAAGCATGACGTTTATCAAGGGTTTACTGAAGTAGAGGCGTGAAAGCCTATGAGACTCATCAAGCATGACGTTTATCATGGGTGTTCTCAAGTAGAGGTGTGAAAGCCTATGCATCTCACTAAGCATGATGTCTATCATGGGTGTTCTCAAGTAAATGCGTGAAAGCCTATGCAACTCACCAAGCATGACGTTTCTCATGAATGTTCTCAAGTAGATACGTGAAAGCCTATGCAACTCACCAAGCATGACGTTTATTATGAGTGTTCTCAAGTAGAGGCGTGAAAGACTATGCATATCACCAAGCATGACATCTATCACGGGTGTTCTCAAGTAGAGGCATGAAAACTTATGCAACTCACCAAGCATGACGTTTAGCATATGTGTTCTCAAGTAGAGGCGTGAAAGCTTATACAGCTCACCAAGCATGACGTCTATTATGGGTGTTCTCAAGTAGAGGTGTGAAAATCTATGCAACTCACTAAGCATTACATTTATCATGGGTGTTCTTAAGTAAAGGCGTGAAAGCCTATGCATGTCACCAAGCATGACTTTTATCATAGGTGTTTTCAAATCAAGGCGTTGGAGCCTATGTGTTTCACCAGGCGTGACCTTTATAATAGGTGTTCTCAAGTAGAGGCGTGAAAGCCTAGGCGACTCACCAAGTATGACGTTTATCATGGGTTTTCCCAAGTAGAGGCGTGAAAGCCTATGCAACTTACCAAACATGACGTTTATCATGAGTGTTCTCAAGTATAGGTGTGAAATCCTATGCATCTCACCAAGTATGACGTTTATCATGGGTGTTCTCAAGTAGAGGCGTGAAGGCTTATGCCACTCACCAAGGATGACGTTTAACATGGGTGTTCTCAAGGTTAGGCGCGAAAGCCTATGCATTTCCCAAGCATGACGTCTATCATGGATGTTCTCAAGTAGAGGCGTGAAGGGTTATGTGCTTTAAAGCCTATGCATTTCACCAAGCATGACGTCTATCATGGGTGTTCTCAAGTAGAGGCTTGAAAGCTTATACATCTCATCAAGCATGACGTTTATCATGGGTTTACTAGAGGCGTGAAAGCCTATGCGACTCATCAAGCATGAAGTTTATCATGGGTTTTCTCAAGTAGAGGCCTGAAAGCCTATGCATCTCACCAAGTATGACGTCTATCACGGGTGTTCTCAAGTAGATGCGTGAAAGCTTATGCAACTCACGAATCATGACGTTTCTCATGAGTGCTCTCAAGTAGAGGCGTGAAAACCTATGCAACTCACCAAGCATGATGTTTATTATGGGTATTCTCAAGTATAGGCATGAAAGACTATGCATATCACCAAGCATGACGTCTATCATGGGTGTTCTCAAGTAGAGGCGTGAAAACTTATGCAACTCACCAAGCATGACATTTATCATAGGTGTTCTCAAGTAGAGTCGTGAAAGCTTATACCTCTCACCAAGCATGACGTCTATCATGGGTCTTCTCAAGTAGAGGCGTGAAAGCCTATGCAACTCACTAAGCATGACGTTTATCATGGGTATTCTTAAGTAGAGGCGTGAAAGTCTATGCATCTCACCAAGAATGACTTTTATCATGGGTGTTTTAAAATCAAGGCATTGGAGCCTATGTGTTTCACCAGGCGAGACGTTTATAATAGGTTTTCTCAAGTAGAGGCGGGAAAGCCTAGGCGACTCACCAAGTATGACGTTTATCATGGGTTTTCTCAAGTAGAGGCGTGATAGCCTATGCAACTTACCAAACATGACGTTTATCATGGGTGTTCTAGAGTATAGGTGTGAAATCTTATGCATCTCACCAAGCATGACGTTTATCATGGGTGTTCTCAAGTAGAGGCGTGAAGGCCTATGCCACTCACCAATTATGGCGTTTATCATGGGTGTTCTCAAGGAGAGGCGCGAAAGCCTATGCATCTCACCAAGCATGACGTCTATCATGGATGTTCTCAAGTAGAGGAGTGAAAGGCTATGTTCGTTAAAGCCTATGCATTTCACCAAGCATGACATCTATCATGGGTGTTCTCAAGTAGAGGCGTGAAAGCTTATTTATCCCATCAAGCATGACGTTTATCATGGCTTTACTCAAGTAGAGGCGTGAAAGACTATGCGACTCATCAAGCATGATGTGTATTATGGATGTTCTCAAGTAGAGGCGTGAAAGCTTATGCATCTCACCAAGCATGACGTTTATCATGGGTGTTCTCAAGTAGAAGCGTGAAAGCCTATGCAACTCACCAAGCACGACGTTTCTCATGAGTGTTCTCAATTCAAGGCGTGAAAGCCTATGCAACTCACCAAGCATGACGTTTATTATGGGTGTTCTCAAGTAGAGACGTGAAATACTATGCATATCACCAAACATGACGTCTATCATGGGTGTTATCAAGTAGAGACGTGAAAACTTATGCAACTCACCAAGCATGACGTTTATCATAGGTGTTCTCAAGTAGAGGCGTGAAAGCTTATACATCTGACCAAACATGACGTCTATCATGGGTGTTATCAAGTATAGAAGTGAAAGCCTATGCAACTCACTAAACATGACGTTTATCATGGGTGTTCTTAAGTATAGGCGTGAAAGTCTATGCATCTCACCAAGCATGACTTTTATCATGGGTGTTTTCAAATCAAGGCGTTGGAGCCTATGTGTTTCACCAGGCGTGACCTTTATAATAGGTGTTCTCAAGTAGAGGCGTGAAAGCCTAGGCGACTCCCCAAGTATGACGTTTATCATGGGTTTTCTCAAGTAGAGGCGTGAAAGCCTATGCAACTCACCAAACATGACGTTTATCATGGGTGTTCTCAAGTATAGGTGTGAAATCCTATGCATCTCACCAAGCATGATGTTTATCATGGGTGTTCTTAATTAGAGGCGTGAAGGCCTATGTCACTCACCAAGGATGACGTTTATCATGGGTGTTCTCAAGGAGAGGCGCGAAAGCCTATGCATCTTACCAAGCATGACGTCTATCATGGATGTTCTCAAGTAGAGGCGTGAAAACTTATGCATCTCATCAAGCATGACGTTTATCATGGGTTTATTCAAGTAGAGGCGTGAAAGTCTATGCTACTCATCAAGCATGACGTTTATCGTGGGTATTCTCAAGTAGAGGCGTGAAAGCCTATGCATTTCACCAAGCATGACGTCTAGCATGAGTGTTCTCAAGTAGACGCGTGAAAACCTATACAACTCACCAAGCATGACATTTCTCACCAAGCATGACGCCTATTATTGGTGTTCTCATGTAGATGCGTGAAAGCCTATGCAACTCACCAAACATGACGTTTATCATGGGTGTTCTCAAGTAGAGATGTGAAAGCCTATGCATCACACCAAGCATGACCTTTATCATGTGTGTTTTCAAATCAAGGTGTTGGAGCCTATACGTTTCACCAAGTGTGACTTTTATCACAGGGTGTTTTCATGTAAAGGCCTTTGAGTCTATGCGTTTCACTAGGCGTGACCTCTATCACAGGTGTTTAGAACCAATCATAAAAACATTTCCTCAACGTGGTATTATTGTCATACTTAGAGGCAGCCGAAAGCCCTTTCCACATTGATAATGCAGCAACAGTCCTAAGTCACCCATTGTTGTAATTTTGTGTTTAGCTCGAGTGTACTCATCGATGAATCATCAACCCGTCTGTTTATGTGATTTTATTATCACTGAGGTTGTAATTGACCCGGAATACTCTGTTTGAGGCACCAGACATGGTTATTTCCTGTTACCATGGGTGTGTAAAGCGAATCATAAAATACGTGATTAGGGCTTCACGCGTGGCGGTGAGCGTGGGAGTGAGCTTGAGCTGGGCGTGATGGCAGGTGGCTGAGCGACACGCGTTGGAGCAAGCCTTGGTGGCGGCACATGTTTGCTGGTGGGGTGAGTTTGCCTGGGGCCTAGACTTGTGTGTTGAGCTTGCGCAAAGGGTATAGTGCATGGTGGCGGCACTAGTGTGATAGCGGCACTAGTGTGATGGCAGCATGAGAGAATCAGGATAGGGCCTTTATGCGTGAGAGCGAGCGCATGAGTGAACGCGTTGGGCAAGTGGGAGTAGCCGAGCAGGTCTTTACTTATACAGGAGTTGTAGTGTTGGCTTGAATGTCTGATTGAACATTGTTCTGGACAAATGCTTGTGATTGAATGCCTACAATGGAGGATAGTTAGATGCTCATGAGAGAGGTAAGTTGCACCCGTACGATGGGGGTTGGTTGTGCATTCAAACAAAGCTGACCCTTCCTTCTATTTGCATCTTTCATTTTGGAGCTTAAGCTAGGCTTTCCCCTTTTTTACCTTCCTTTTTCTTTTGTGTGGTCCCACTTTGCTTTGTCGAGAGCAACAGTAGGTAAGCTTTTCTTTAGTTTGATTTTAGTAAAGTTGCTAAAAATTGGGTGGGTGCCGCCATTAGACCTCAGTGGTGGGTTGAGCTAAGCTTGGTGACGGCATCACATTTATCCCTCGGTTTTTTTTTTGCTGCTTCATGGAAAATATGAGATTTGTTCTAGCTTGACGTTCCTGTAAATTTCAGCATGGTTTCTATTTTTTTGCTTTGATTCACAATTTCTGGGTTTTTGATGGTTGACCCTTGCTTGAAGATGAGTTTCGGTGGTGATGGGTGGGAGTGCCTGTGCCGCCATTGGGATAAGAGGGGTGTGTCGGTCGTGCTTTTTTGTTTCTAAGGATGCCGCCACTGAGATGAGAGGGGTGTGCCTGTACCGCCGTTGAGAGGGGAGTTGGGTTTTGATATGTGTGTGCCGCCATTGAGAGGGGTGTTGGGCTTTGCTATGTGTGTGCCGCCATTGAGGTGTTGGGTTTTGGAATAGGGAGATGTGGGTTACTGACGGTAAAGGAATGGAAGAGTTGGGCTTAGTGGCTGTAAAGGAATTGGGGAGTCCTACACTTGGTCCAATCCAACTTTCAACCACTTTTAGCCCTCACATGATTTTGTCGAATGCGAACGGGATTTGGCTATTGAGCAAATTATATTTCCATGTGATTTGCACCTGTTCATTGAGCAAATTGTATTTTCTAGACACTCAAAGGTGGTGACAAATGCTTACTCTCTCTAGATGTGAGAGTTTTTCACTCTAGAAATGGGAGCTTCTTCGCCAAATGTAGATGCAAGGGTGTCACGTGGGTGAGATGCAAGAGTGGTTTAATCCTAACTCGTGACCAGAACAACGCCTGAGAACGCTGAGGAGGTCTCCGGGAGGTGAAGGGGGAGCACTCTAAACACTCAAGGGTGGTGACAAACACTTGCTCTCTCTAGAAGTGGGAGTTTCTCACTCTAAAAATTGGGGCTTCTCTCTTTAAATTTCACATCCCTTCAAATGAAGGAGAAGTCCTCATTTTATAGGTGAACAAAAGGAGGGGACCATTGCAACTAATCCATTGATTAGTTACAAGCCCGCAATCAAATGCGCCACCTAAGCTGACTGATCATGCTTAGGTGAGTAAGAGGAGGATTACACGTGAGCCAATCGGGTGTAATGACCATGATCTAGGGAGAACATGCCTAGCCGGTGAGGCGGGACGACGGTGTTCACCCAATGCCTCCTGTACAAAGATTCTCTCAAAGTCTAGAGTGGTCGTACCGAGGAGGCAGGTCCCCCGTTCAGTACAACGCAACGTAGTCTCTCCCCTTATCCTACCAGTCCACAGCCTCCCGAGCATTCCCAAGTAACCATACGTCCACCCAAGTTTTTGTCACTTGACTTGATAATTTGTGATGTGATGACTCGTTGCAATAGTATAACAGTTTGTCTTCTCTAAAGCGCGTAATTATTGTCTCCAAGTTGCATTACGGATGGTGATCCAGGCACCTTCATGGTACACCCATGAGGGTGACATCAATGGCGCTACCATGAGGGTGACATTAATGGTGTTACCATAGGGGTGACGCCCCATGGGGTGTCACTCCATGTTACGTACTTGGTGGAGACATTCCCGATACGCCGTAAGAGTTATGCTTTGCAGGTAGTCAACGTTGATATCGTCAACCCTCATATACAGCATGTAATACCAAAACTATCACTCGTTTTTTTTTCTTCAGAAAATGTTAAAATCATTTTTCTAATATCCAAACTTGAATTCACATAAACCTGAAACAATCCGGTCATTTAATCTTTCAAGTTAGATAAATGATTGAGACAAATCAGCTATAATGATAATTTCATCTTTCCAAACCTGACTTTTTTAACATAAAAATTTTATTTATCATTTTTCAAAATATAATATGACTTCTTGTGTGATTTAAGTAAATTATAAGACGTGTTACAAATTTTTTTCCTGAAAATAATTTAATGTGACATTTGAAGTGAGGGTTGGTGAAGACTTGGTAGAAATGTTAAATAAGAGGCTTATTTGTAAGTTAGTTTTGTTAGTTAGTTAAGGGTAGTATTGCTTTTTCCTCTTTTCTAGCCATTAGTGCTCATCTTTGTATAAATCAGTTTATTACTAATTCCCTTGGTTAATGAGTATTGATTCTTTTTCTCTTCTTCTCTTCTTCTCTTCTCTTCTCTTCATCTTCTTCTTACATCGTTGATCTTTGTTACTTCCAGTCTTCTTCTTCGATATTTCTTCATTGTATCAGAGCCTCGCTGACAAATGTCACAAACGATGGCTGACCTAGCGGAAAACCAACCCCCTAAAACTCAAGAAAATGTGCGAAACTGAATTGGGTCTCAAGCTAATTCTCAAACTAGTTCTCAGACTATATGTTCACCTTCTTCCATCGAGTATGTCCATACGTCCACCCCAGTCTTCAATTTCCCTCCTCTCCAACATTTGTAACCTAATCTCCATCAAGTAAGACTCCAACAACTTCGTCCTGTGAAAATACCAAATCACAACGACCTTGAAAGCACACTTGGTCTTTGAATTATTGATGGGACTATCAAATTCCCACCAAGATTCATCAAGAACGTCAATGGCTATGACACACAGAGCAAAGACCCCAAGTACGAGCAGTGGATTTCCCAAGACCAAGCTCTAATGACCTTGATATATAAATGCCACTTTTTCTCCAATGGTGCTGTCATACGTCGTTGGGTGCAAGACTTCTAAAGAAGTCTGGAGAGAGAAGGTCTCTTCCATATCTCGAACCAATATTCTCCAACTCAAGTTAGACATGCAGTCAATAACCAAAAATACATCAGAGAGCATTGATTCCTACATTCAAATAATTAAATAGGTAAAGGATAAACCTTATGTTGTCGCAGTTAATATAGAAGATGAGGATGTTTGAATATACACAATCAATGGCCTCTCAAATGAGTTCAACACTATCATAACCTCCATTAAAACAAGAGTTGAACCTCTATCTCTCAAAGAGCTTCATGTCCTCATTAAGTCTGAAGAATAGTTCTTGGAGACCCAACAAAAGCAGCAAGACAATTCTTTTCAGAACACTACTTTTCCTGCTTCATACCAACGAAAAACAAATAGAGGAAGAGGCTGCAGGAACATCAGAGAAAATAGGAACAATTCTGGTAGGTTTAACTCAAGAAGAAGAGGGAGATCATAGAACTAAAACTCTTCTCCTTTCCCTTCAGTTCATGGTGCCCCTCCAACTCAAAACTCTCAGTCTTTCAACAAAACTACAAACTCCAATCAAGATGGCTATACAAGCTCTCAAAACATTAGGATCTAATGCCAGATTTGTCAAAAGATGGGTCACAGTGTAGTAGATTGCTTCCACATAATGAACTTCTCCTACTAGATAATAAGTCCCTGAACCATCATGTATGTCATGACTACTATGAGCCAAGCTACCCATCACACAGACCCTTATGTATGGCTCAGTGACACTTGGTGTAACACCCATCTCACACCTGACCTGAACAACACTGTCACTACATCTGAATATAATGGTGAAGAAAGTGTTTATGTTGGCAGTGGACAGTCCTTGCCTATTTCTCACAAAGGTTCTAGCATTCTATATACTTCTGCTAAGTCTTTTCCTTTACAAGTTTAATGTGTCCCTCAAATTTTTCTTATTGTCTGTGCATAAATTTTACCTTGATAATAATTGTTTATTTATTTTTTATGCTCCTCTTTTCAGGATTGAGAACAAAGTCACATGACAAATGGCCTAGTGTAAATAGTCTATACCCTATATCTACAACTCTTCCCAAACCTATTGTTGCTCACCTTGGTTCCAAGAATTATGATTTCATTTGGCACTCTAAGTTTGGTCATCCTGCAACTAGTATAGTTAGGCAAATTTTACATAAAGCACATATACCATGTATTGTCTCCAATCTAGATAAATGTATTTGTATCAGTTGCATCACTAATAAAATGACAAAGCTTTCACTTACTACCTTTGAATCTACTTTCACTCTCATTTATCTCTTATACTATGTGAGGGCCTTCTTCCACAATATCTCTGCTAGGACACATATATTATGTGATTTTCATTGATGACATGTCTCATTTTATCTGATTTTTCCCTATAAATAGTAAGTCTGATATTCTTTCTATTTTCAAGAGGTTTAAACCTCTTAATTGAGAATATGTTCTCAAATAAAGTCAAAACTTTAAGGATTGATAAAGAAGGTGACTACACCAACCTCTCTTTTCAGTTTTATCTTCATGAAGATGGTATAACGCACCTGAAGACATGCCCATATACCCCTCAGCAAAATGAGGTTGCTGAGAGAAAACACATGCACTAAGATGAGATTCGACTCACCTTGTTACATCATGCTTCCATTCCTCTTACCTTCTGGAACTTTGCCTTTGCTACACCTATCTATTTAATCAATAGAATGCATAGTGTTGTTCTAAATAATGACTCTCGCTTTGACAAATTATTTGGTTAGCTTGCTGATTATAGACAATTTAAGGTCTTTGGGTGTGTTTGTTATCCCAGCCTAAGGCCTTACATGAAAAATAAATTTTAGCCTAAATTTGTGCAGTGTGTTTTTAGGCTATGCATTGAATCAAAAAGGTTACTTGTGCTATGGTAGGGTCAATAAAAGGTATTATACATCTAGACGTGTTCTGTTTGATGAGATTTGAGAGTATTTTCGCTTTGCTACTTCTTCTATTGCTAGCTGAGATAGCTCAACAAACTGACTCTAATGTTTCTAATAACAACTATGCTTCTTTATTTCCTTCTGTCAGCACAACTCTTGCTTCCAAGGATAACTATACCAATTCTATGAATAAATATACTGTTGTTAGTATAGTGATGTTTTCCTGATCTGTATACTAAAACTATGAATGACATTGCCTTACCAAGTTTACATTCTGGTATGCCTACTGATTTGAATACTGCTTCTGCTTTGGATGGTAATTGTTTAGATTCTGCTTTACATACTTCTCTAGATTCTGATGTGCATACTTAATTGCATATTAATGTGGACTGTAATATACATGTTGTTAATCTAGATGCTAGTATATTTATCCTGACATATCATCTGGTTTGTCTATTGATCTTCCTATACCTACTCTCCCTTCCTCTAGCAATAGACTTACTCCTTCTCAGTCTTGTATTCAGTCTCAACACCCTATGCAAACTAGATCTAAATTTGAAATTTTGAAAAAGAGGGCCTTTCTTGCTTCTAGTCCTTATATTCATACCTTTCATTCTGAACCTTAACTCTTATGCTTCAGCTACTAAAAGTTCAGAATGGACTCGAAGCTATGGAGAATGAATATAATGTCCTTCTATCTTAAAACACTTGGACATTAGTGCCATTACCTCCTCACAAGAATCGTATAAGATGAAAATGGGCATGAAAACTTAACTACCACCCATATGGCACCATTGTGAGGCATAAAGCCAGGCTGGTTACCAAAGGATATCATCAATAACGTGATTTGGACTATGGGGAGACCTTTAGTCCAGTCATTAAAAAACCAACTATTAGAATTTTATTCTCTTTGGTTGCCACCTATAGCTGGCCTTTAAGATAGTTAGACGTCAAAAATGCCTTTTTGCATGGCTCTTTATCTGAAGAGGTTTATATGTGTCAACCACCAAGTTTTATTGATAAAATCTACCTTGAATATGTCTACAAGCATAATAAGTCCTTGTATGGCCTGAAATAGGCTCCTAGGGCCTGATTTGATAGATTCACCAGTCATATTCTCTCCATTGGCTTCATGGGACTCAACCTGATAGCTTATTATTTATTCATGCTACTTCTAACTTTCTCACCTATATATTACTTTATGTTGATGGTATTATCATAAATGGCGCTAATACTACTTATATTGATAGAATTATGCATACATTGCATTAAGAGTTTGATATATTTGATTTGAAATATTTATTAGGCCTTGAAATAAGTAGAAATACAATAAGTATTTTTGTTAACTAACATAAATATGCAAGGGACTTACTTCTTAAGGCTGGTATGCTAGAAGCCAAGCCTTGTAAGTTTCTTGCTCCACTAAATCCCCTATTTACAGTCATGTTGGCTCCCATTTTTCAGTTGTTACTCTTTATATGAGTCGTGTAGGCTCTCTTCAGTACCTAACCATCACAAGGCTAGATATAAGCTTTGCTATCAACAGGGTGTGCCAGTTCATGCACTTTCCAACCACTACTCACTTTGCTGCAGTCAGGAGGATACTTAGGTATGTTATTGGAATTATTAATCATGGCTTTATTTTTAAACCAAGATATCTTCATTTGCATGCCTTCAGTAATGCTGACTGGGCTAGAGACCCCTCGCACAGAAGATCTACTTCATGGTTTGTCATCTTTCTTGGTCCAAATGTTATCTTTAGGAGTGCAAAGAAGCAGACCATTGTTGCACGATCCTCTACAGAAGCCGAGTATAAAGCATTGGCCAACACCGCAGCAGAATTAAGTTGGCTAAGAAAGATACTTTGAGATTTACATGCTGGAAAAGGAGATGACACTAATGGGGGTATAAGTCACAATGATAATTACTCACAATGAAATCCTTCAAACTTTAGAGGGGAAGGAAATTTAGTGGTGGAGGACCAACTTTCAGAAAGGGTAGAAGGGGATGCGGCCAAATTGGAAAAGGCACATGAAATAAACTGATATTCCAAGTTTGTATGAAGTTGATCATAGAGTAGCTTCATGTTGGTATAGGTTTGACAAAACCTAGCAAGGGAGACTTTCACCTACAATAAGACCCCAACACATGACAATACATACAACAAGGTCATCGATATGCCTACTTCACCAGTGTTGATACTCTGAGTGATGCCTCATTGTTTGTTAATAGTGCAGTAATCGATCATATCATGACTGGAATGCATAATCTAATTTTTACCAATAATTATCAAGGACTTGTTAGCATTTTTTATACTTATCAAAGATAATCATGTTTTTTGTGGAATCTATCTCACATTGTTGTTTTTCCACATGGAACATCATATTGGAAGGGAAGCTTAACGAAGAACTATATGAGTTATTTATGCAAGGAAGAGGTAAGACTGTGTATTAACATGTAATATTTTCCTTGATCCAACAGTATCATAAAATTATCTACCCAGAATGCTACTATATCTAGTTTTTGTTCTACTTCTTTGCAAATTGTTATAAGAAATAACACTGCCAATGATACTTCTTTTCAACTTATGTTGCTTCTATTTTTCTAGCTTCAATGTATCTCAAATATCTATGAATAAAAATAGTTATCTCTAATTTTAATTCTCCCACTATGTTGGTTATAATTCCTTTTAATGCTAAACCTCAAGTTTTAATGTTAAAGGTGACATCTTAGGCTATGTCACCTTTAACTGAGGGTACGTACATTATTTAATCTGAGACAATGTTAAAGAATGCCATTGCTTACTCACAACACATTGTTCTTATGTAATTTCTATCAAATGGAAAAATTCATGTCCATTTCCACCATTTCTCTCTTACAAAACTACACAACCCCTCCAACTCATTCGTATAGACTTATGGGGTCTCAGTCTTTTACCTTCTTCAAATGGATATGGATATTATATCTCTTTAGTGGAACAGTGTAACTCTTCTAGTACAAGCTACCAAGCCTCTTTCCTTTTGGTGATGAGCTTTTCAATAGCAATTTACCTCATTAACAAGTTTCGCACAATAGTTTTATATGATATTTCTCTTTATCAAAATCTTTACAACTAGATTTCTGATATCACTTTTCGTTAAAATCTATAGTTTTTCTTATTTTCATCATCTTAGACCATGCATCTTGATAAGATGGATACTCTTGTATTCATAAAGGTTATACGTCCATCCATTCTTTAAGTAACATAAATGTGAAAAGAAATGTGTTATTCTTAATAAATCAATGTTTTCCTTTCTCTCATGGGTTTTCTAATTCCATTCCTCTATAACTCTCACAAGATTCTTCATCTACTTTATCATCGAGTACTTGGGTTCTATATTGTCCAACTTTTAGCAAAACTATAGGTTCTTCTGCGGTCAGCTCTTCTTTCAGCAGCATCAAACTAAGTTCTTCATATACTTTTTCAATTGGTAAATCTTGTTTCCACTCTTTTACAGACTATTATCTCCTCTATTGTTAACATGTCACAAGACCTACTTCCACTATTCCCCTCTGCATACCATATCTCTACACAACTTAAACCTTCTTCACCAAATACTCACACCATACAAACCAATTTTATGTATCGCGATGGCATCTTCAAGCACAAGGGCTACTCCATAATTATAATTGATGGCTCACTCAGAACCATTTTAGTATTTGAAGCACATACCAATATCCTTGCATAAAAATACGCTATGGGTAGTGAATATAGGGCTTCACTTTTAAACAACACATATTCTTGTTTCTCCTCAACCACATAAAAACTTGTAAGCAATAAATGAGTTTATAATCTCATATTTAACTTAGATGGTAATCCTTAATCATGTGTTCAAACATGTTACAATTTGAGTTGTCCTTACCATTGCCTTGTCTAATCAATAGAAAATTCACTAACCTGATGTACACAATGCATTTTTAGGTGTGTTCTTTAAGAAATAGATTACATGAACCAACTTGTGGCTATGTTGATTCCACCAAAGCTCACTATGTCCACAAGCTACATAAGGTCATTAATGGTTTGATCAAGGCTCTTTGAGACTGGTATGATTGATTAAAGCTCACTCTACAAAAGAAAGGTTTTGCTCCTACACAATCTGATCATTCCTTATTTGTTCTCAACTTCAGTGTCTATTTTTTCTCATTCTAGTCTATGTCGATGATGATCTCATCATTGGTAACAATATTTCTTCTATTAATCATCCCAGCACTAATTTACATACTGAGATTACTGTAAACAAACATTGGATTTTTTCATCTTTTTTTGGCATTAAAGTTGTTTCTAGCCGTGTTGGTCAACACATGTCCCAAGCTAGGTAAATCATTGAGTTGTTGCACAAAACATCTATGTAGAATGCTCTTCTCCATCCACCTTCTACAAAGTTGTGTCTATTTAATAAGTGAAGTCAAGACTTCGGCCATAGTCCCACAACATTTCACTAACTAGCTTGTAAAAGGCTTTTAAGATATCTTAAAGGTCACTATATGAAAGCTTACGTCTTAAACCTATTACACATATCAACATGGAAACCTTTTCTAACGTAGAGTTGGCGAGTAGCTTAGATGCCATGAACTAATTAAGTGAAGGATTTGTTATCTGCAAGGGAAAGAGTTTGGTGTCATGGTCATCAAAGATAAATTGTGGTAGCTTGCTCTAGTACTTAAAATGAGTACATAGCATTGTCTCAAGAAATAGTAGAATTATGCAGATTAATTATCCACTGAGAGTGTTCTTTGTGATAGTCACACATTCCACATTATTTGGTGTGACAACATGGAGATGCTTCAATTGTTTCCAACCATGTTGCTCATGAACGCACCAGACACATTAAGATAAACACACATTTTGTGTGTGAAAACTCCTAGCTAAAACAACTTGAAATTCATATGTTACTTGAACAATCTCTAGGAGCATCTTTGAAACTTCTGTTTGGAACCCTAGGATTTCATGGGATTTCAAAACATTTTAAAATTCAAATCTTTTAATTTTCTTTGTCTGGAAAGGTTAAACTTTACAGGATTTCAAATGAAAATGGATTTCAAATCCTATTTGCATATTAAAACATTTCATGCAAAAAATGGTCGGAAATGATATCTTTTATCATTTAAAAGCTCAAATTAAATGTTTTCCAAATCTAAAAAATGCAAAAGAAATAATGATAGCTACAACTTAGGACACAATTATCATTTTACTAAATTCTTTTTACATCTTCTCATTGCATCAAAATAATAATTGAATTTTAGTTCATTTCAAATATCTTTCATTCCAAATCCAAAAATTTCAATTGATTTAAAATCGTTTCATTTTATTTCATTCAACGGGTTTGAAATTATTTCCTTCTTGAAAAATGTTTCGATCAAAGTATAAAGTAGAAACTCAACGTTGTTCATACCCCTTTTGCTTTAGGAGATTCTAGAGAATATTCGACCAAGCATCATAAATGTAGCTTTCTATTAGTATTCACTTAAGCTAAAATGTAAAGTAATGAACAAGCCAATTAAGATATTATTATTGTAATATTCTTATAATAAAGTAGTATATATACTGCTCTTTTCCATACCTAGTGAGCTAAGACAAAAATAGAGCCTTACGCTAATATTCTTCATAAGTTCTTATTATACAACCGTCAATGGCTTAATTTCTGCGTAAAAAATACTTCAACGTCACTCTTAGCAGTCATCAGTCATGTTAAAAAGGTTTTTTCCATATAAATATATGTGTATATATATTCATAAGTTTACATAAATTTTATGGTTTCATAGTGCTTTTATTCTAGGTAGACAGATTACAAATAATATTCTGATTGTTGATAAGATTATGCACTCTATTCGCATCAGGAGATGTGGGAGGAATTTTGATGTAGCAATAAACATAGATTTGTCTAAAGCTTATGACCTAGTGGAATGGCCTTTGTTATTGAGGCTCTGAAATGCTTAGGCTTTTCAGAAAAATGGTGCTCCATGATTTACATATGCATCTCCACATTTTCTTTCAATGTGTGTATGATTGAGAAATCTAATAATGCTTTTCATCCAGAAAAATGGATTACACAAGGAAATCTTCTTCCTCCGTATCTATTTATGATATGTGCAGAATCTATTTCCAGTTTAAAATCTCAGGCAGTTGAGCAAGGGGTTATCTCTGGTTTTCAGAATTTTTTTCAGAGGACTGTTGATTTCGTATCTTTTCTTTGTTGATGACTCTCTCCTGTTCTGCAAAGCTAATCAAGCGCAAGCGTAGGCTATATTAAGGATCCTAGATATTTATGTTGTAGCTCATGGTCAGATGGAAAACTTTCATAATAGTAGAGATCTGAACTAGCTGATTTGTTTCGGCCCAGTGTTCCTAATTCCCTCAGCAAACACCCGAGTCGGATTTTGGTTCGTCTAAGTCAAATATTTTCAAGGTCATATTGAATTGGGTGATAGCTAAAATTTCTAGATGGTCCGAACATTTCTTATCTATGGTGGGTAGCAAAACTCTTCTTATGGATGTGACGTATGCTCTCATAAACTATCTTACATCATGTTTCAAGCTTCCCACATTTCTTTGCAATAAGATGTGTAGTAAGAGAAGTCTTTTAGAGGGTATGAGGGTCTTGAAAGGGAGCCTTCCATGTTCAGTTGGTAATGGAGTCAGTATCAACACTGGAGAGAATCTTTGGATTCCCATACTCAATACGTTTAAGGATATTTCCCCTTGGAGTTTGGATTTTCAATTGCTTCCTGAGCTATTGTTTCCTAATGAGATGCAGTGGAATATTTCTTAATTGGAATCGATCTTTCTGCCATGCGATGTGGAGATAATTCGAGTCATACCTTATAGTACATTTGAGGGTAATGTTTGTTTAACTTGGCACTTTCATCAAGCTAGTCATTACAATGTTAAATCAGGGTACAAAATTGCCATAAACATTCTTCATGCGGGAGAAGTCGCAAGGAGATATATTAAGGGTGCAATTCAGGAGATGATATTATGGGTTGGAGTGAATATATATGCATGGCGACTCAAAATACCTCCGAAGCTCAAAGAGATTATGTATCATCTACTGAACTGCACCCGCAAATTCATATCCTCTAAATCAATCATGTTCTTGGTAATTTTGTAATTTACTATTTGCTTGGAATTTAATAATAGGTTGAGGTAACACCATTCAAGTGCAATATGATCCCAAATAAATAATTAACATAATTCTTAAATGGCTAATCCCGCACTATTGTTTGTTAAACTTAAAAACAATACAAAAAAACTATATTGTTAATGAGGAGAAACAATTAGGAAAAGTCAGTTCTCTTTTTTTTAGTTTTTCCATAAAGTGTTTTGAAATAAACCCAAACATAAAAAAACTGGGTGGTCACTAAGTAACATGTACTTGAGGCTTTGACTTTCTTAAGTTTTCCGCAATGTGATAATGGAGACTTGAACATTAATAAAAATGATTTTTTAGGGTTTCTAGAGAGAGAATGTCTCACCTCTCTCTAGAAACTCTTTCCTTCAATCCCCTGCCACCTAGAGTTCCTTCCCCGGGTAGTTCTGTTGAGTCTACCCCTAGGCTCCACTAAGCGCAAGGCTGGGCTCCTCTCTTTCCTTCTAAGTCCAGTGATGTTTGGAGGCGTCGAGAGGCGTGGATCTGTGTCCTTAACTGCGTAGACTCCGAATGTTGTGCATCAGAGGTAGAGACTCAGTGAAGCTATGAAGCTATGGATCTCGGCCTCTTTCCCTGCATCATCTTTGAGTGCCAAGAATCGGAGGTAAGGCTCGGTGAAGCTGTGGATCTCGGCCCCCTCTACATCGATACTGATCCACGATGTTGTGTTGTGAATCTAGTAGAAGCTTGGGTCAGTGGACTTCAAGGTCTCCATCTTTCGTAACAAAGTCATGGAGTTAAGCTTCTCGAGTTCTACTCAATGATGTTGTGCCGCATTGGAGGTGGGGGCTCAAGTCTTCACTCCACCGAGGCTTCCGCCACAAAGACATGGAGGTAGTTTCTGGTTTTGGTTTCGGTTCTTTCTTCTTCTGCCTGCTTTGCCAGAAAAAATAATTTTCGAGCTTCGTGACGCTTGGATTTTCTTTCTGACTGTCGTGATTGGTCGTCAGTTCTCTCTCCTATGATGGTCCTGATTTACACATTGGTCATAACAGATGAGATTGTATCTCCCGGGTTCTACCGTTGTTGAGGCTGTCTAGTAAGGTCACTTGTTTGGTTGTGCTAGATTGATGAGAGAGGTCAAATCAAATCTGAATTGCTCAATGTACTGGTTGCTCATCCAGTGATAGATGAGGGTGCATCTCCCAGGTTCTACTTTTGTCGAGGCTGCCTTGTGAGGTCACTCGTTTGGCCGTTCTAAGTTACCGATCATCGGGATGTTCTAGATTTGCTTGTTCAGTATCTGTGCAATTGGGCTGGTTAGTGTAGTTATTCTGTAGTCTATCTTGGTTTTTTCTTGAGGTGATCGCTAGGTTAGATAAAGTAGGCTGATAGTTGGGTTGTATGTGCTATATTCTGGTTTGGTGTAGATTTCTGCTTTGGTTTGTTCTATGTGATTCCTAGGTGTGGTTTCTATTTTGTATCTTCGTTACAATATTGTTCTAGTTAGTTTATCATATGTGTAGCATTATAGTGTGTTATTATTGTCTATCTAGCTCTACACTTAGCACTATAATAACTATTGTAAATTTGGGGTAGGCCTATTGTAAAAGTGTAAATCTTTTAGTTGAAAATATTTACCTTTGGACCAAAAAAGATAATAATAGCTTGAATTAAACGTACTTAAGGAGACCAATATGGTCTTTTAATTATGTTACGCGTTATTACATCATCAAAAACCCTTAAAATAATTATTGAAAAGCTCATTCCACCTTCTCTTCAAATGCGACTTGAAAATCTCAATCATAGAAGATTTTATTCTAATCCTCGGTCGTTCAATTAATATATAAAAAATACCAAACTTGAAAAAAAAATTAGATGATAATGTTCTTATTGGTGCATTAAATTATCTTATTTTCTCGTCAATTAATATGGTAGACCCTATAAATTTTATATCAAAATTAATTAAGATTCATTTTCATAAAAATGAAAAATACTTTTATATTTCCTATCATTTTTATAACATATATAAGGCATCAAACTTGGAGAAATATTTTTAGACGATAATGTTCTTATTGATCTTTAAATTATCTTATTCTTTTGTCAATTAATATGATAGGCCTCACATGTTTCATATCAAAATAAATTAAGATTCATACTCATAAAAATGAATTTTTTTATATTTCCTATCATTTTTATACCATTATTATAATTGTTCATTATTTATTGCATACACATAAAATAATTAAAATATACCTCTAATGCTCGTTTGGTTCTTCTATCCTGTAAAGTTTCTATAATTTCACTAATTACATTTTATATTTTTACTAATTCTATTTTACTTTTAAATTATGGATTTAAATTGCACTTTGTTACTTTTTTTACTTCAAATTTCGTAATTACTTTCTTATTCCAATAATCTATGTCTTATCATTTGAGAAAATATATATTCATCACTATCTACAAATTTAACTCACTGTGCTAAGTTCCAAATTTTAAAAAACTTTAGGTTTTCTTCTTAGAACACTTAATTGAATTATTTAAAATAATTAAATAATTATTTATGATGAAACTACTGAACGACTTCTTGACAAAAAAAAACTACTGAACGACTTACATAATCATGTGCAACACACCTAATTAAAGACTAGTTAAGAAAATGAACTGCAAGGAGGGCAAGAGAGAGAGAGGGGAGAGAAGAGAATTTTCCTCTCCTATTTCTCTCTCTTACGATACATTGTATCGTAAAATTTTCCTTCTATACTTTATTAAAATTATTGATAAAAAGTTTAAGGTTAGTGCTTTTAAATGTTGAAAAACTCGTAATTATGGAGATTCTTTGGTATTTTAACAAGTTAAATATCCTCAAAGCCAGAAAAGATAATGATTTTCTTAAGATCTAGTTGAAATTTGTACTTATATCCACCAACTGGAAAGAAAAATTAACATTAGCATTTAGCAATTTTCTTCTAGAGAAAATTTAGCACCTAATGTGAAGAAAAAAAAACTTGTTGAATTCGTCATTATTGAAATGTTAGGTATAATTTCAATACTTACCGGAGTCTTCAACATTACTTATAATATATGTTTATCCTCAAATGAACTCTAGTCTTACTCGGAAAGGAATTAGGTCAAGTAGCCCGCGAGGGATCAAGAAATAGACTACCTGAAAAGGACTAAATCCTGAGCAGCTATTAACAAACATAATTTGGAGAAAACTTTGCTTGAACAAATTTCTTATCACATGACTTGATATGCTCTGCTGCCAAACATCACAGGAAATGCCCAATAGAACAATTTTCCATCTCTGTTTCCCCATCTGTTAGTGATGACAGGGATTACTAAATTTCAATTGTGTATTCACCATCTTCCAAAGACTCTACAAAAATGATTGAGGAAATGAGTATCTCAATCATAAATAATAGAAGTGGGAAAACCTTGAAGACAATATACCTCACGAAAATACGACTAGGCATCATTTACCGCATCTGTGGTCTTCTTGCAAGGAATGAGATGCACCATTTTCAAAAAATGATCTACCACCACATAAATAGAATTATGCTCCCTTCGAGTCTAAGAGAAACCCAAGATAAGATCCATACTCACGTCCGTCTAAGGCTGGGGATAGGTAAAAGCATGTACAACCTTGCATTCATGGCCTTTCCTATAGACACCTGGCAGATCCAGCACCTCCATATAACGATGCTCCACTTCTTTGTGAGTTGTTGACCAAAATTGGAAGCCTGAACCAAATGTAGGTACTATCTCTGTCAACATGTCCCTCGCATTGTGCTTCACAACAAACGTGAACTTCTTTAAGTAGGAGGACCGAGAAGCACGTTGCGCTGAAACCTTATCCTAGTTCCGGAGGTGCCTCAAAGCATCATGATCAATATAGAGCATAAATTCTTGATGAATTGAATAATGATGCCAATGCTTCACATTATGTTATAGTCTTACCTGGTTGACTCAAACCTGCTCCAATGTCCACTTTGAAAGCATCATAGTGCAACTCAAATAACAAGGTAAACTCTGGTAACACCACTATAGGGGCTGTCATCAAGCGTTTCTTAATGAGATGAAATGCCTTTTCAGTCTCGTTTGCGCACTTAACCTTCCTATTTCCATACAGTCAGGCACAAGTGCCATAATGTTGTTGAATTGATGAATTGAACGACTATAGAATGTCGAAAGCTAATGAAAATTCCAAACCTCTATAAGCATCTGTGGTCGGGCCATTGCTATAGCGACTCAATTTTAGACTCATCAACTTGCACTACCTAAAAATATGTAGATTAGGAATATGACATTGGGAATCATAAAAACACACTTCTTTACTGCTGCAAAAAACTTATCCCTACGCAGGACACACAACACTTCTCGTAGGTGCTGAAGGTGCGTCTCAAGGTTAGCATTATAAAGCAATGCATCATCAAACTACTTGTTGCTAAGATTGGTATATGTGATATCAAACACTGATTTAATCAAATACATGCTTTCTACATCTTTTCTAAGAGGGAGAATTAGTAAATGGAATTCTATCTTCATGAGAGTTCAATTTATATTATTTACCCTAAATGGCAGTTAAAGGTCAAGCCTTAGCAAATTTTCTAGCTGATCATCCATGCTTGGAGGTCGGTGAAGAGAATTATGGAATAAATGTAATCTTAATCGTACGAGGGGAAATCTGGTTTGATGAATCCAAAACCAATCAATAGTCTAGAATTTGGGTGGTTATTAGAGTCCCCTCAAGAAATAAAAGGTCAAACATGATTTAAGGCTAAGTCAGCTTGTGTTAAATAATAAAAAAGAATATAAGACTTTAATTATGGTCCTAGAAGTGACTAAGGAGTGGATGAGCTACTAATATGGAGGTTTTTGGACTTTCACAACTTGTAACAAACCAAGCCAATGGAGACTACAAGTGCTTAAACCAAACCTTGATTCCTTACTTCATATATGCATCTCACTTGTTAGCCTTATTTGATAGTGCAACAATAACTTATATTCACTGGTTGGAGAGAGCTTATGCTTCCCAATGGTCGTGGGTGGAACTTACCTTTGCTAGAGAGTATATTTTTGCCTACTGATGTGGAGGAAATCCGAGATTTTCCCTTTAGTTGACCCAGTCGGGTGGACAGAATTATTTGGCAGTATGATCATGTTGGGTCATATTCGATTAAAGATAGGTACCAGCTGGCTTTAAATATGCTAAACGATGGTCGATTAGAGAGTAGCAGAGAAATGGGGCAGCGTAGCTCGCGTCTAGCGAGAAAAGTATTTGGAAAGAGCAGTGGAAGCTTAATGTTTCTCCAAAAATGTGTGGCTTCATGTGGTGAGTACGGAATAATTTCCTAGCTTTGAAAAGAACTTGGCAGGATAGAGGTACGAATATGGAGTCTAATTGCACTTTTGTGGACTATATGAGGAATCGACCATGCATCTTTTTTCCATTGTCATCACACTGCAATCTACATTCGAGTAGATTGCAGAGGAATTCCATATGGGATGTTTGGTGTATTCTCTCTGATTCTTTTAAATTTTCTGATGACTGTGTTGCACTAAGATAATGTCTTATTTTTCATTTGTGGTATGGCTGAAAAGCTAGGAATGATATTTGCTGTAAGGGAGTTGCCTTTAGCCCTCGGCTACTGTGAAGAGGGATGAAGATTGTTATCTTGAATTTAAGTGAGCGATTGAGATGGAGGAAATTGTGGTGATGGGGTCGTACGAATTAGGGTGGGGGACTAGATTTTGATAATTGTTGGGCTTTGTTTTATGATGTTGCTAAGAATCTTGATGGACAACGTGGTGGTCTTGGGTGGTCGCTGTAGGATCCAGGTAGCTTGTTGATATGGGTCTCAAGTCCTTGAATGATTAGGCGGAAACTTGTCACATTCTTTGGGTAATGGAAGCGTGTAGGGCCTTTGATCCGGATTGAGTTATGATTTTCTCAGATTGTTCAGGGGTCATCAAAGCTATTCAAAACAAATATTTGCTCGCTCCCGATACCGGTCCTTTAGTTGAGGATATTTTGGTGCTTTCTCGTAATTTGTCTTTTGTTGATTTTCGGTTTTGCCCAGGGAGAAGAATGTATTAGCTCATCATTGCTAGAGAAGGATTGTTAAGTTGGGAAAGTGTATCTTATGTCATTCGTTCAACGATTCATCATCATTTCTAGAGCAAGAGTTGTTAAGTTGCTCTCTTTGATTTTAATATTGAAATTTCATTGAGCAGATCACGACTTTACAACGAGAAGTAGTGAAAACCCGGGTTGAAGCAAGCTAGTGAACGATCACGGGAGAATAAGAAAAGGTGAACCCTCACGATGCGAAACGAGAAACTCGTCCTGTGAGATAGTTTAATCCAAGTGCCAGCCAAAATGTGCATCGTAATGAAGCAAAAGTCCAATCCCACGATAACAGAAAAGAGGGTGGAGGGGAAAATGTCCCAATAGAATTGATGACGGAACGAGGAGTGGTGAGGATGACCGAGAAGAAAATGATGAAGATGCAAAAATTGGGAACCACCAGAATGGTAGACCTAGAAACACAAACGCGGTCTCTATTATGCCCTGAAATATTAGCCCGCATCCATTGCTAAAAAATTCGTTTCACCAAAGTTCATGTATTATGAGGGCAAGAAGGATCTCGTCGACCACCTTCGACGCTTTAGGCAAGTGATAGCCTGTACCAACACGAAGACAAATTAATGTGCAGGGCGTTCCCAACCAGTCTAGATGGCAATGCATTGAAATGGTATCATTCTCTCCCTTCGTGTTCAATTGAATACTTTGCTAGAATGTCCTCTGTGATTTTAGAACAGTACTCCACCTGTCGAAAGATCATGGAAGACTGAGAATACCGGCTCACAATTGCAATAAAAAGGGGGAGTCACTACGAGACCACACACACTGTTTCAAAGACGAGATGGGAAATGTTGAAAAAATTGATGACCGTGTAGCAAGCTTATCATTCAAACGAGGACTAGACCCGAATTTGTTGCTTTGATGACTAGTCCAAGAACGAGCCGTTCACCATGGCAGAGACCTTCTTGAGGGTGCAAACGTATATTACTTTAGAAGAGGAAAAGAAAAGCATGAAAAAACTCTCGAAACAACGGATTTCATATCAATGACCAAGTAGACATGACTCAAAAAGAAGATAACAGAAAGGGCTGAGAAGATGGAAAACAAGATAGAAAAGAAGGAAAATAAATTCAGGACCACCGAACGAGTCCACCCGAGAGATAAAATCTACACGTCGTTGATCCTCCTAGTTAATCAGATCCTTGAGTCAATAAAAGATCAACCTTAGCTTAAAAGACATGCATCGCTTACCAAGGAACCCAACGAAAGAGATAAGAACAAATATCACTCCTTCCATCAGGGTGCTAGCCATTTCACTAAGGATTATTACCAACTGAAAGATTACATAGAGGAACTAATAAAAGAAGGGTATTTGAAGAATTTTGTAGCAAAGAAAGAAAGGAAAATGATGATTGTCCCAAGAATAGAGCCATTAAGAATCATTGATACTATCATCACCCTTACAGAGTTGGAGGGGACAACGAGAAAAGAAAGAAAGATATACTGCAAGAAGCCAACTCTCAAGAAAAGTGAGGAGTTGAACGAAAAGAGTGACGATGTCCGAATAATATTCGATGAGAATGACAAAGGGTAGCAAGTTGGACATAATGACGTGCTAGTAATCACTATCGAGATAGGAACTACCTACTATAGAGGGTACTTGTTGATGACGGGAGTGTAGTTAACATACTTCATCAATTTACCATTGACAAAATGTCCATGGTAATTGTAAAAAGAGTGCAATGCTAGCCAACTGCTGATCGAATTTAACGACACCATAACTTTCTCTGAAAGGATCTTGCTACTCCTGGTACATGCAGAGCCGTTCAATCATATCACGGATTTCATGGTAATAGATGCGCCTTCGCCCTGTACTCCATATTGGAATGAACCTGGATCGACGAGATGAAAGTTGTCCCCTCACCATAAGACATCAAGACGAAAGGAAACATCCATTTCTAAAAAGGAGAAGGAAAAGGCTGAACAATATCAATTAACTGATGAGGATCACAACGCGAGCGACCTTAGATATGAAGCCGCTAGTGAAATAGAGTTTGTGGACATTAGAAACGGAAAAACAACAAAGATAGGGGGAACTCGCCTAACCGGAAAAGGTAGAGCTTACATAGTTTCTTAAATAGAATATAGACATATCTTACTACACGATTGCTAAAATGCCAGGTATCAATGAGAAACAAACATGTCATAAACAGAATGTTGATCCTTTTGTGAAACCTATAAAGTAGAAAAAGTGAACCTTCACCCCAAAAAGAAAGGCATATGTTATAGGTGTTTCCTGACCATCAACAACATGATGACACATGTCACACCACATCAAAGAGTTCGTGTCACACCACATCAAAGAGTTCGTGACAAAAGAGAGTTTCAAAGGAGAAAGCCCGACCTCGCCTAGTCGGTCCTAAGGGAGCTCGGGTTGTATAAGCCTGAGCAGATGAAGAACAGAAAGAATGGAGCTCGCGAAGAGAGTTCGAAATACCACGAGTGCCAAGGGCATCATTACCCGCTGAAAGTAACATCTCAGGTAGCACCTTCTCATAGGCTCGAATGCCCGACGAATCCAATCGCTATGACAGTATGTCAAATTATCCCCCAATTGGCCACTTTGAAGCATACATCAATATTTAAGTACCATGGCTTTATGTCAAGATCGCCTTCCACGACAGTCATCGTGTCCTGAAAAGCTTCCTATGCACGCACCTAAGGCTTCTCTAGCACGCTTCCTCCTTTAAGGCTCCAGGTATAAATATCACCATCAACCACAGAAGAGGCATTCCATTTCTTCCTTAAGGGAATATGTCAAAATAATGTCAGGATACTGACTTAGGCATCGGAGGCTGTTAGGCAAGGTCACCATCCCCGGTTCCCGCTTTTGGGTTCTTTGTTTGTGTTTTACAGATTCCAAGATTAAAAGGTATTCCACGCTAAAAAGGGGATGACATGCAAGATTATTGTTGAGAATTCCAGCATCAAGAGTTGACGCCATCAATGGGGATGACATTAAAACCGTTCATATCTGAAACCACTACTACAATCTTGACTTACAATGACAGCCACATATATATTATGATGACAAATTTCTAAAATCTGTCAAAGAAAAATAGAGTAGGGTAGAATAATTTGGATGAGATGACAGCTAAAAAATTAGCTGTCAATAATATATTATCTATTATGACATGTATAATAATCACTGTCATAGTTATATATACTCATTTATGTTAATTAAATAAATGTCACCTATATAATACTAATATTTCGCATATCCTCTCTAAATCAAAATTCCTCCTCTCGAAGAATTCTCTCTGGAATGAACTCGAACTCCTCTTTCACTCTCCTGCTCTCTCTCATTCTCAGCCTGAAGTGGTCCAACGATGAAGTATGCTTCACATAAGGGATTATGTTGACACAACTACTGCATGTTCTTAGAAGTATGGTTTGAGCTTTCGTGAGACCATTACCAGAGCTTGTATAAGCTTTTCCATCATTTTGTATGGGCTTCTGTGACTACAAGACATTTACTGGAAAACTAAACAAGCTTTTACAGCATGCCTTCTTCTTTGACAAGTGTTGCTCTTACTGTCATTTCTGACACTGTTAGATATAATGCCCCAATCTCAAAGGATTAAACATTATCGTAATTCCTTGATATAAATTTTCTCATTTGATTGAAATCCTAATTAAGAGACTCCCCAATTCAAAAATCCTAATTTTTCGCTAATAGAAAAGCCTTTTCATTAAGTAGTTGAAGCAATAAATTGTGATAAAATATTATTTGTTAAACTTTAATAAATGTCATATAAGACTTCGAAATAAAGCCAACATGAGAAATTCATAAAACATGAGTCTGTTACCTTACCTTCACCATGGTACGGACTCCAAGTTCTTATGGTGGAGCACGAGGAGATTTATCATCAATATGATGATGGAAACCAGAAGCACGACCGGGGTCTTCGTGGTCCAAGATGATAAAACCATCAATAACAGTAATGTAAGCATGATCCTTTTTTGTAGTACCGATGAACCAAAAACACACTCGACACAGAGAGCTCCGGTGGCCCAAGCTTCTGCCTTAATAGGAGGCGGCAGCCCCACCTCCATAGCCACAGCATGGAGGTGCAATCTTTCTTGTTTTAAGGAAAAATAAGATACTGAGATAACTATGTCTTAAGGAAAATCCATTTCCAAAGTCTTTCATAAACTGAAATTCCTAGGTTCTATTGCTAGTTTGGATAGCTATGACAGTCTCTCAATCCTAGTGCTCGCCATCACCCTCAACATCATCAATTATTGGGATTGAGTATTAGAAATACTCAGTAACTAAACTTATATAATAATATGCATCCTCATGTCACAATACAAACATATATCTTAAGCAATCATAATTTCACTTAACATATTCACTTGTTAACATAATCATACGAACGTGTGTTAATACTTAAACGTGTCTTGATTGATCCTTTCTCATGGTTAACATGTATTTTAAACTTGTTCTTGTAACTTGCGTAATTAAAATTTGATTAGGTATATCTCTCAACAACAATCTAACTCATACTTCAACATAACTTGTAACTTGAAAGTGAACATGACTGAAAGAGTTCTTGAAGCTGGTGTCACTTACAATTATATGAACCTTAAGGACGCTGACATGTGCATGGTGACACTCAACCATATAGTTGACAGATGACGTGAACATTCTTGTTTCTTGATAACCAATGGACATGGCTAAGTCTACTTCTTGGTTAATTATTATTTTACTTGAGTTAACTTTGTAGGTGATAATCCATACTCATGAGTAAATTTGTAACTTGTTTTTTAACACAAAAAGTAACTAATACGTGTAGCTTAATCAATCATAACCCAAACAAACATCACAAGGTAATTAACCTAATCACATCATGATAAAGATAATAACTATAAACATGATCACAAGTATAAACATTATAAAGAATACGATTTCACAACATTAAATGTAATACATGAGTCACATCACCATATAAGTCCATTTACCTGGACTGATATGAAACACTTAAGCAATTATCCTGAAACTCAAAGATTTTAAAGCACACTGTATATTCAAATAATCACAATATAATCGATATAATTATACATTAAATTAAGAGGTGATAAGAGTTTGAAAAGTTGAAAATAACCAGGTAACAAACTGGTCAACACGATTCAGACCAAGTTGGTACGGTTCGGTTCAGTTTGCCTTGACCAATTTGGTTGGTTGAGTTGGATTAGACCAGTTCAGTCCAGCTAGACCAGTTCATGTCAAAATAAGGATTTTGAGTTGTGTTTTATATCTCAGGTTGGTTCATACCTTGTCACAAAACCCACTTACAGTCTAAACAGACAACAAATTGAAGGGAAAGAAATAGGGAGGGGGAGGAGGAGCCTCGTTGGCGTTCAACACCAGTGATTGGGAATGGTGGTGAAAGTGAGAGAGAGAGAGAGACTGTGTGTGTGTGTGTGTGACAGAGAGAGAGGGGGAATAGAGGAGAATGAGGAAGAGAGAAGGGAGGGAGAGAGTAGTAACAGTAGTAAACGGGGAGGGAAAATGAAGCAGAAGGTTAAGGTGCGAGAGAAAATAAAATAGAGAATGAGAGATTTTATCGAAGGACATGTGGCTATTAGTGAAGCTTCGTGTAGCGAATATGATGGTGCTGCGTTGCTGACATGGAGATGAAGAAAGAAAAATGAAAAAGGAGAGACAAATTAGAGAGTAAGAGAGAAACAAAGCCTAAATGAAAACAAAATAAAGAAAATAATTAAAGGGAAAGAACTCATAGGAGAAGACTTCAACGACTGGTGATGGAAGCTTGAAATATTGCAAAGGGAAGGCTATGTGAACATGACATAATGAGTTTCTGAAGCTGGTGCACTTACGATTATGTGAACCTCAAGGACGCTGACATGTGCGTGGTCACACCTAATTATATAGTTGATAGATGGTGAGAGAGAGACAGAGAAAGAGAAAGAGAGAGACAGAGAAAGAGAAAGAGAGAGACCGAGAGAGAGAAGCGAGAGAGAGACAGATAGAGAGAGAGGAAGAGGAGGAGGAGGAGGAAAAGAGGTGGGAGAGAGAGAAATAACAGTAGTAAACGGAGAGGAAAAATGAAGTAGAGGGTCAAGGAGCGAGAGAAGAGAAAATAGAGAATGAGATATTTTATCGAAGGATATGTGGCTATTGGCGAAGCTTCGTGCAACGAAGATGATGGCGCTTAACTGCTAACATGGAGATGAAGAAAGAAGAATGAAAGGGAGAGATGAATTAGAGAGTAAGAGAGAAACAAAGCCCAAATGAAAACAAAATAAAGAAAAATAGTTAAAGGGAAATAAATCATAGGACAAGATGTCAACGGCTGGCGATGGAAGCTTGAAAAACTGCAAAGGGAAGGCGTCAAAAAAGAAAGGTTATGAAGGGTGTTTGCTGGTTTAGGGATGAGTGAGAGAGAAACGGGGCCGAATAAATCCCAATGTGGTTAGGGTTAGTCTTAGGTATATATAGGTATAAGCTTATAACGTAATTACAAAATTACCTTTAAGAGTGTGATGGGTATTACATCATCCTTTCCTTAAGAACTTTCATCCTCAAAATGAATATACCTCACTGAAAAAAAATATGGATAGTTGACACGTATATTCGGTTCTCGTTCCCACTTTGCTTCCTTAATTTGATCATTTATCTATAGAACCTTGACTAACCGAACCGTCTTGTTACAAAGGTTATGATTCATATTCTCTAGATTTCAGATTGGTTTCTCTTTATAAGTAAAGTCATCATAAAATTGATGACATGTATTGGATAGGCCACGTACTTAGGAGCATCAAGACGTAAAACATGTTGTGAATACTAAAAAGAGTGGGTAGTAGTTAAAGTGAGTTGGTAGGCTAAAGGACCGACACAATCCAATTAACAACCAAAGCATACAACACCTTTCATTGGAGCGACCTTAGGAACACATGACCACCCACTTCGAATTCTAGGTTCTTTCTCTTAACATATGTGTAACTATTTTTCCTACTTTGAGTGTTGTTCATTCTATCTTTGGTTTTCCAAATTACTTCGTTAGTAGACAGAACCAAATCAGGACCTAAAAACTTTCTTTCACAAACCTCATCCCAATGAACTGGTGACTGACATTTTTTCCAAAAAGCACCTCAAACGTTGTCATACCAATTATTGCCCAATAACTATTGTTGTTCGTGAGCTCAACAAGTGCAAACTGTACATCCCAACTATGAGAGAAATCTAACACATAAGTTCGAAACATATTCTTTAACATCTGGATGGATTGTTCAGATTGCCCATCAGATTGTGGTACCCAAAACTTTCTTTGCACTTTACCAAAAGTTGGACATGAATCGCGAATCTCGATCTGATACTATAGATTGGAAGCCCATGATGTTGAAAAATCTCACTAATATAGAATCGAGCCCAATCCTCAATGGAGAATATAGTCTTTCCAACTATAAAGTGTGTTGACCTAGTAGGACAATCAACCACCACTCAATGGTGGCCATGAAATACATGGTTACATGTTCCACATTCATTTTGGGAATACTTTATGGTTTCAAAACCCCAGATGGTCATTGTCTTTGAGCCTTGATTTGCTGACACACCTAACACTTACTGATAAACTCAAAGATATCATGCTTCATACTATTCCACCAAAAGTCTAACTTTAAATCCTCATAAATCATAGTACTTCTAGGATGCACTACGCATGGTGAGCGTCGAGCCTCAGCGAGTAAATATTCCCTTATATTTGCGTCTTTCAAAACACACAGCCTCATGTGGCGACAAAGAGTTGATTCCTCACTATAGTTGTCAAAATCGTGATTCGGATCGTAGGATCGTACGATCCTACGATTCTATAATTTCAAATGATCCAGATCGAGTATAGATTCGGGATCAAATGAGATCGTGATAGGATCGGAACAGGGTCGATAGGATCGTAGGATTGGTAGGATCGTACCGATCCTACTCATATCTTAAGTTGGGTAGTTTCATTAGGCCAACATCAAGAATATGTCATTTTTAAGGAAAAAAATAAAAAAAATAGCCCAATATGAAAAAAAAATAGCCATCCAATTTAAAAACAGAACAAAAAATCCGCACAAAAAATCATCACCTACGAGCGCCAACGAGATTTTAAATTTTTATCTATCCACAAAGTTTATATAATATATACTGCATATATAAAATATACTACAAAAATTATACAGATATATATTAAATATTGTATAAATTATATAAATTATCAAATATTGAGCTATGGTGCGCGTGGCACGAAAACTTCCTTCCACATAGGGGTCCATTTTTTATCAAAATCGTGCAAGGGGACTATTTTTTATATTTTTATTCTTGTGGCCATTTTTTTTGAATTTTGTTTAAAATTGACTATTTATTAACATAACATACGTTTTTAGTTTTATCAAATATTGCCAAAAGACTGGTTATTGAAGCTCACTTCATAAACCTATCTAAGTCTAATTCAATGTAATTGAATCCCACCTCCTAGTTGATATGTTGGCATAAATTAAAATTATTAAATATTTGTAATATTCTATGACTTTGACTCATATTTTCTCACACAAATTTTTGAATTTATAAAATTTTATTTGTGTGCTTATGATATTAAGAGTAAAGTGGTTTTCGAAAATACACTTTTGTGAAAATTTAATTTTATAATTTCAATTTTGAGAAACTTAAGAAACTAAAATTGAATCATCTTTATTATTATACTCATTAGAATGCTTGAGTGAGGAAATTATCTTGAGCAACTTAAAAAATTATATTTTTAGGATCAAGCTTAAGTTGACTATTTTGAGACGTTATATATTTCAGTCATTTATAAAGTAGAGTAGAACTTATTTTCATTATTTAATTTTAATTAGAAATAGTTAATTTATTTTTTTAAGGATAAGAGTTTTTTAATATTATAATTATTAACATTTGGTAGGATCTTACGATCCTCGATCCGATTTGGAAGACCCCTCCACCAATCTCAGTCAAAAATACGATCCTGACTACTTTGATCATCACTTATGACGAACCCTCGTCTTTTATGAGTACCTACTCACTAAGAACCAGAAGCAACTTAGATTCTGAATTCTACGCATCAATAATGTGTTGTTGCAATGATGTTTGAACTATTAGCTGAGCTAACTGGGCCGAAGTATCTTCCAAAAGCTTGTACCTCGTCACGCTTGAAATCCTCAAGAATATGCTTCCCAAACGTGATAGATTTCTGAATGAGGTGACTTTTGACTTAAAGCATCAACTACCACATTTGCTTTCCCTAGGTGATAACTGATCTCAAAGTCGTAGTCCATCACAAGTTTCTAATGACGTTGTCTTGTCTCTTTTCTCAGTGAAAAGGTAATTGAGACTCTTGTCTTCTGTGAAAATCTGTCACTTACAACCATACAAGTAATGTTTCTAAATAATAAGGGCAAAAACAATTGCAGCCAGTTTTATGTTATGCGTAGGATGAATGTACTCATAGGGTTTAAGCTGACAAGAAGTTTATGATATAACTCTCCCTTGTTGCATCAAAACACAAATCAAACCTATCTTTAATGCATCATTATAGATTACAAAGTAACTCTTACCATCTAGAATAGTCAAAACTTAAGCTGACACAATTGGTTCAAGTAAAAGTGGTACTCTTCCTAGTCAACTGCGTGAGGGGAATAATGATTTTTGTGAAACCTTCAACAAACCTCCTATAATACCCTACTAAGCTCAGAAAACTGTGAACCTCTCTAACACTAGTGGCTTGGACTAGTTAACTACTACTTTAATCTTAAAAGGGTTAGCATTGGTAATTAATTTAATCACAACATCACGATACATAAAATAATTATAATCATGATCACAAGCATAAACATTATAGAGAATATGATATAAGAATATTAAATGTAAATACATCACGCATCATAACATAAGAGTCACATCATAGCGTGAGACCACTTAGTGTACTGGAATAAAAGAATTAAACAACTATATACTTAAACCCCAAATATTCCATCCAAATCACTATAGATTTCAAATAGTCACAATAGAATAGATATAATTATACATTAAATTATGAGGTGATAAGCACAAAAACGGTGAAAAAATCGGGTAAAAATCTTATCAACACGATTCAGACTTGTCCGATATGATTCAGTTTGGTTGGACTAGATCGGCTTGGTTTAGTTGAACCAATTTAGGTTGGGTTAAGCTTCTGAGTCGGGTCTTAAATCTGGGTTAGTTTAGGCCGGGTCTCAAAACCCAGTTATAGTGTGAACGGAGAAACAACGAAAGAGAGAGAAAGAGGGATAGGGAGGAGGAGCCTTGCTGCCAACCACCCAAAGTGGGCACAGTGGAGATAGATAGATAGATAGAGATAGAGAGGGAGGGGAAAAAGAACATAGGAACAGACAGTGAGAGAGGAGGAACAGAGAATGAGAGAGTTCACTGAAGGACCGTTTGCTCTTGGCGAAACAATGCCCAAAAGAAAGCAAAACAAATAGAAATAATCGAAGGGAAATAACTCACTAGAGAAGACGCTAGCAGTTGGCAATGAGTGCTTGAAAGAGTATAGAGGGAAGAACCGAAGAAGATAGGTTACAGAGGGTGTTTGCTGGCTTATGGTTGAGTGAGGGAGAGGAGACCGAATAAATCACAATAGGAGTAGGGTTAGTCGTAGATATATATAGTTATGTACAAGCTTATAACATAAACTACAAAACTACTCTTAATATTCTGACAGGTATTACATGCTAGGTACTTTGATTCCGTTGAAAGTTGCTTCGAAGTCTTCATCCTAGTGCGCTGAGCTCTTTTTTAACTTTGTAAAAAAGACCATTCACCTATCAGCTTACTTGGCTAGAAACATGTTGATTACGGAGGCTTTGTATACCTTTTAAATTTTTTGGTGATTTCATTTCCACAATTGCTTACTTGGTTTGAGCTTATCTCATTGTCTTTGTATGACCATATATCACATGTGCTTCCTTCGTGCTACCCTAAACATGCATTTTTTCAACTTTAACTTCATGTTGTTTTCGCAATTCGACAAAAGTTGTTTCCCGGTGACAGATATGGTCTCCTGTTTATATTCATTTCACCAACATGTCATCAATGTACACTTTCAGAGTTTGTGCAAGTTTTCTTTTTTAAGATGTGGTTTACTAGTTTTCGACAAGTTTCCCCGTCGTTCTTTAATCCAAATGGCATTTCCTATAATAATGTATATCTTGATCTGTTATTAAAGATGTTCTTTCTTAGTCAGATGAGAACATTTTGACCTAGTTATAACTTGAGAATGCATCCATAAAGCTTAGCAGATCATGCCCGGATGTAGCGTTCAGAAGAAAATCAATGTGTGGTAGCAAATAAACATCATTATGGCACACCTTGTTTAAGTCTATGAAATCGACACAAACTCTCTATTTTCCGCTATTTATCAATAATACATTGGATATCCATTCTAGGTACATGACTTCTCTGAGCAGTCTGTCAACTTCTTCTTTTATTGTTTGCTTCCTTTCCGAAGCAAACATCCTCTTTTCTGCTTTACGGGTTCTACTCTTTGTGCTTTACAGGTTTTACTCTTTGTTCTACATTCATCTCGTAATAAATACCCTCACTAATTCCAAGCTTGTTTGGTATCATCCATGCAAATACTTCTTTGTCTTCTTTCAGGTACTTAGCAAATTTATACTCTTCTCTTTTTTATAGGATTACCTTTATGTGATCTTGTCGCTCTCATCAAGTGGCATCTTTTTTGTTTCTTCTGCAGCTTTGTATCTAGTCTGATGTGGCACTGAGTACCGCTTTCATTAATTAGTTTATAATGTTCTTAGACCATTAGTTATTTTCCTTCAATGACGTTAGCTTTTCTTGCAGCATCTAAGGCTGGGATGGTGCAAAATCACGCAGCTACTTGGTCCCTTCTTATCATTTTTCTGTCGTCTGGGACAGGGTACTTCAACATCTGATGGTATATTGATGGGATTGATTGCTTTCATATTATGAATTAAGGTTTTTTGCAGTATAGCTTTGTACGAGACGGGGTGATTGCAACTGTTAGATGATAAAACGATTCAATATGCATAGGGAGGCTAGGTGTACCTTCATAATATGTTACTTCTTTGTTAAAACTAAGTAGAGGTCGGTCTAGGTGTTGCATCTTTGAGGGCCATTGCCATCCCGAGGGTTGAATTGCACAACACATTTGGTGCACTGTCGTTATTTACCAGCACCCTTCCGAGTAAATTGCTTCCAATCTATATGGTGATAATTAAGGCATCATTCTGATTTCCCCATGTCAGTCTGCAGCTAGGTCATCAAACATGATTGGCGTGCTTTCAAGGTCTTCTTTTCACTAAGTGTTACTTGTTGTTGTTGCTTTCTTGTAGTAGATTTTTCATTCCTTGGCACTCCTTCATGTTCCATGAGGGATATGATTGTATCAATAATTTGGAACGACTCTATAGCTTTGATCGTTTTTTTCTGCTTTGTTTAAGCTCTAACTTAGCAAGATATTGCTTCAAATATCTTTTGCTGATCAATTCTTATATGTAATCCTTAAGTTATATGTTCGTTGCTCTTGTGAAAAAATAATACTTTCCTTTGTCTTTTTCTCGTAGCTCCATCTTAAGTCGTTGTGACCTTTTCAACTATGGTAATTTTATTCCAATTTCATCTCAAGTATGTTTTTAATTGGCAATTCAATTGTTTAAGTTTTCTTTCCTATTGCTCAAATCAACTAAACAATTATTCGAGTTCGTTCCTTTACTTTGGATCTCAGCGTAACAATGTTACTGACTAAATTGTTTAAGCTCAATTTTTAAATACTAACCAATCGAATTAAACCGTGAACACCCAGATGATTATATTTTTTAGTTACAACTAGTATGTCAATAATATATAAATAGATTTTGAAACATTTCATATATGTCTCATTCATATTTCTTTTCATGTTCAATACTTGTTCGATCTATTATTTTTTATGACATTTATCTAGTCACATTCATCATCTAGGAGACACATCTTAGTCTACTTTTGAGTTTGGATTACGAATCACTAACTGTGAGTCATATTTATTGACGAAGGAGATCAAAATTTATGTCTCATTCATATTTCCTTTCATATTCCGTACTTGCTCGATCTATTATTTTTGTGACATCTATCTACTCACATCCAGCATCTAGGGAGACACATCTTATCCTACTTTGAGTTTGGATTACTATTCACTAACTGCGAGCCATGTTTCTTGACGGAGGAGATCAAAATTTGAATATTAGGATAGAACAAATCATAATCAAGATATAATCACACAAAATGGATTAATACACTTGTTAAACTAAAATACAGACATTAAGGTTTGCCAGTTCAAGTTGTAATATCCTTAAACCCCATAAAATTTATAGTTGTGATGAAAAAATGTTGATATATGATCTTTTATGGTTTTTTATTATTTTATTATATTTTTAATAAAATATTTTTAAAATCTGACAGTTCAAAAAAAATTCTAAAACTAACGTACTTTTGGAAGGTAAGCATCACCTGGACTAAATTACAAATGTCATTTCTCTTATTTTTCACCAACCACTCACTTTTTGCGCTTCTTTCATCTCATATTTGGTTTTTTGTTTGGACAGAAGGTCCATATCAAGAGTAGGTTTAGAAAAAAAAATAATTACACTAAATAGATAATTTTTAAAGTTAGACTTTAAAAAAATAGAAAGATTTTTTTTACTTTCAAATCATACACAATTTTTGGTCCATGTCATCAATCATTGATAAAAATAAAAAGATAATGTTTTAACATCATTTTATTAAAAATTGGTGGTGTCTTAAATTTCAGCTAAGTTAGTTTAATAAAATTATCTTATTCCTTAATTGTAGGTAGAATCATGTTATCTCATATTTAAGAAGTATATTCAATCACAATATTATAACAACTTTACATTAATTTTTTACAAATTTAAACAAATGAAAGAAAAAACTTTCACAAACGAATAAATAAATGTGACTAGAATAATGCTTTTAAATGAAGTGGTTCCAAGTAAAGCACTCCTGAACTCAAATATATGAGATTAGAGCGTGGGCTATCCTTTTGGATAGCTCTTTAAGGTGACTCCATTAGCAATCTTTGTCTAAGCCTCAATTATCTATGTTTATTGCAGACATTGTGCTTCATTAACACTTCCATTCCTATAGGCTACACAATGGCAAGAATATCCTTTGTTTGCTGTTTGCTTTACTATATCCATAATTTTATTATAATCACCAGCTTTGCAGCTAGTGTCTACTGATAAGAGTTTTTTTCTTTAATCTAGACATTCACCAAGCATCTATAATATTTTTAAATTTTACGTCTATAGGAGTTCATTTTACAATTCATTTGAGAGACTCTAGGGAATCAACTTAAATGCTCATGTTTAGCATGAGTAGGCAACATCAATATGAATTTGTTCCCATCATAATGGTACAAGTGATACAAAATTCCTCATACTCTGTCTTATGTATATCTCTAGAGGGAAAATACTGAATTCAATCCTATTGCTTCAACATTTCTTTTATTACGATCGAAAATACTTATTGAGTTGTTTGATGTTATTGGTACTCATTTCTTTTATTACGATCGAAAAACTTTAACCTGTTTTTCAAAATCCAATCTTATTGAAGATCGAACAGAAGGATTTTTGAAGTTCTATATTTTTTTCTGAACAAATCGAACTCATGTTCTGAACAAAGTTATCAATGTGATTAATCATTATGCTTATCTTAGTACCTGTTTGCTTTTCTGGCCATAAGATATTATGATCTTTCTTACGTATAAGGAAAGAGTTACTGTTTAGGAGTAAGGTAGACTGACTACAAGACGACTCAAATGTACAAGTAAATTGCAAACCTGATCAATCCTCTATGAACCATTCCCCTTTGAGGATCCTGATATGTTTTGTACAGATCTTCGATAGTTTCTAAAAGAGGTGCCTGCGCCGAAACCATTCTTTTGTACTTGGCCAGCTCGGGCCAATCCATTGAAGCCACAACCTGCATTACCAATTTTGAACTGAATAATAAAACGAATTTTCAGTGAAAGTGAGAAAACAAAAAAAACAAATAATAATACATACAGCTGCTATTGAAGGGCTAGAATCATCCCCAGGTTGGGGATGTGTAACATCAGCTCCAAAAATAATTGTAGGATGATCAGTCACAAGTGGAATTCTCCTTTCAATTGCATCATCTAGTACATTGTTTCGTCCCCCAACCTTAATTTAATTCTTTAGCTCAGTACAGAAATTAACAGAGATACCGACAGAGATAACAGAGGACATAACTCATAAGGTAGAAAACAAACCTTCACATTACTCTTAAGAGCTACATTTTCCAAATATGAACCTCTTTGATCCCTTGCTTTCAAAGGCTGACAGCATTGAGAAACAATTCCTAACTGAGTTTCACAAATACGTTTTATCTTCCCTGCAAGCACGATGAAATCATTAAAATAGCAAAATTCAGAAAATGACTACTATGGCATAGAGATTTACAAAAAAACAGCTCTTGAGGAAGTTTTCTTCGAGGCTAATACTCACCGTAACACCCACTAGAATCAGGTAAAAGAATGATTAGTAGCTGAAGCCGCTTCCCATCCTCTCCCCTTCTTTTAAGTTCAGCCTCGGACCGTTTATGTGTTTTCCGTAGAACCCTTTCTATTCGTCGATGATCATGTGAATTGATTGGAAGCAAAGGATCTGAGCGGAAAACCTCTATTATATCAAAAAATGACAAAGGCTTCAATAAACAACATTCAGCAAATGACTCCTAAAGGAACTATGTAATGAGAAGGGATATATAAAATCATCATACCATTCCCATATTATTACACATGAAAACTATCTTCCTACAGAAATTATCCAACAAGTTTCCCTGCAAACTTGAAGAGAAGCTCACACATGTCCAGAATTCAACTTTGCCGCCACTAAACATTTTCTACAACGAAGTACAACGATATTAGTATTCGAAGCAAGAAAGTTCCTTCAAATAATTAACGTATGACTGAAAAAGTACATAAATATGTTGACACTTCCAGCAGCTTATCCGTCGTAAGTCCACATAGCAGAGAGCACGAAACATCTCATTTCTATCATTCATTTACATCCCAAATATGTTGACACTTCCAGCAGCTTATCCGTCGTAAGTCCACATAGCAGAGAGCACGAAACATCTCATTTCTATCATTCATTTACATCCCATTCCCAATAACAAAATTAAAAAAGCTCATTAAAAAAACTAAAACAAACTTATCACCTGCCTTTCATATTCCCGTGCACCATTTCGGGGTCAACTCTTGGCTCCTCCCCCGCATGATGGTACTTGAGCTGCGTGAAAGGAAAGAGCCAGATGAAAATCATAACCACAAATTGATAGAAAACTTAACCAATTGCACAGGAGTTACCCTCGGTGGTGTTAAAACACGAGCATCAACCATTGATAGCTCCTCACTTATTTGGATGCCAAACTCGTTTCTCACAAGCTCTTCGCTTTTTTTGTTATGCTCAATCATCTGTACAAAAAGACGAAATATAAAATCACATCATACAGTTTACAGTTTACACCAACTCAAGTCCATTATCATAGTACCCATTTAATATTAGTCTCCCTAACAGCAGGGCGTTGACAGGTCGCTCTTAACAATGCAGTTACTTGGCGTTCAGTCAACCTCTTGGTGAACCTTTGGCCACCAACAATTTTGCAAAGCTGCCAAGCAAATACTAAACACAATAAACAGATCTAAAATACGTAGTGATTCTAATAAAAGGAAAAATTCTTCTGATCGAAATATACAAACCTCTATAGGCAGATAAACAGGTTTTGTATCATTCCCAGCTTGCAGTACAGGCAGAGAAACATATTCAAGCTCAATATTGTATCTCTCACGAAAATATTGCACTACTGAAGTCTTTACTTTGTTATCATTAAGGGTAAACCTACAGACAACGACGAGTTCAAAAGGTAGACCTAAGGCAAATAGACCTATAAGAGTAAAGCCAACTTTACTACAAGTAGGCTAATAGAATCACCAAACTAAAGGAAACGCCATTATGTGGTTAAATTCATGTCGCCAAAAATGACTTTTCTGTCCAAAAAGGTTCAGGCTTACATTAATTGGCTCATTGGTTCTGATGATATCCCTGTAACCTTGTATGATCTGTTATATTCCCTGTGAGTCAACTCCACCTTGACTCCTTTCAGAGCCTTTTTGGCCTGATATTTGAATATGCACAAAAAGGCAGTTAATACATGAGATAGAGAGGACCAAAAAATACCACACAACCTACTTGTTCTTTCGAAAGAGTAAGTGCCAATTGACAACTAATAACCATTTTCAGAATAGAACAAACTTCACAGCCCAAACTGGGCACAGACCATTTTTACATCCCTACTTGGAAATTTAATAGAAAGTAGTGGGAACCTTAATACGTAGCGGGTCAGATAGTGGCCTTGAAAAATCTCTTATATTGAGATGCTTTGCCAGAAAATCTGTCACTAGGATCGGTTCATAGAAAGATCTCGCTGAAACATCTGCATCACAAATAGCAATGGATGACACAAGATGTGAATGCAGCTAATAATATATACACTAGTCCTTCAAAAAGACACAAGCCTAAGGCGAAGGCAAAACCAATATTAAGTGAAAGCCCCATCTTGGTTGGCCTAAGGCTCTGATAGTATCCCCTCCAATATTCCACGCCATTTCCAAGTTCACCCTTGGTTCCCAGATTTTCATGAAAAAAAGACCTTCCTACAACTGTATGTAGAAAAAATTAACATAATAATCACTATTGGGCAGATGGAAACAGCTCGGAAATTCAAGACTATTATGGATATGATTATTATAACATTTTGGAAGAATAATAGAACAATACATTTGCGACGGAACTGCTCTAAGAGCAACATCAAGAGCTTGAATAATTTGTTGTGGATCGTCCAGCCGTCTACCACGTATGAACTCTTACAGATTATGAAGGTCGGGCTTTGAGGCATATTTAATTGAGACCTTGAATTCACGCTCTTTCCTGCTTGTCAAAAATAGAAAGTTGTTTCAATTCAATCGTGAGATTATGAACCATCGCACCCATGGTATAGGCAACAGTAAACACTAGACTCCATTATTTACCTTCCTGAACCATTGTCAACTAACTTGACAACGAACTCCTTCGAGGAAAACAGCAGCGGCCCTCCAACTTTTCAAGTTGAATCATCACATCTCTGCAAACCTTCTTGGATGTGACCTCGGGTGTTATTGATACCTACAATGATGAATTTGTGAACGATTAAACACTCTTCCACATAGATGAAGTGTCTCTGTTAGGGTAATTTTAAAAGACACACAATGTGGCAGTTTATCAATTCTTAAGTCAGATGGTATCAAGAAACAGAGTACAAGCAAAGCCTAACCACTTCTCCCGAAAACAAATTACTGCAACTTCTAGTAAAGATTTATATGTCAACAATTAGAGATTGGCAATGTATAAAAAGTGGACCAAACAACAAATTTACTCAATTATCAACCACGATTTTGGACGATCTAGTCACTGCAGAACCATTAGATGCATAAATACAAATATACGGATAAAACAGAGGGGGCATCTTACATCGTAGAGATGGAGGTCTCTATACTCAACTTCAACTAGAAAATGATTATCTCTGACAATTATTTTTCTGCTGACGATACTGGACCAGAAATAGAAGACGAAGGATGCGCCGAAGTGGTAGATACTGAAGCGATTTGACTCGACGAAGACGAAGGATGCGCCGAAGTGGTAGATACTGAAGCGATTGGACTCGACGGAGTCAAGGACGCCTGTCTAGAAGTAGATGGTGCAGCCGGTTGTTGAGTCCGCGAAACGTTACCACCGCTGTTACCACCGGTACGTCGTCCACCGCCCTCTCCTGCGCCTCCTCCACTTACTCGGCCTCTACCTCGTCCAACTCGGTAAGTTGACTGGTGTGTTGCGGGAGACGGCTAGTTTCCGCGATTCCAGGTTGCCGACCACCACCACAGCGAGACATCGTCGTCCACAACAGAAGTTTTAGAAAGAGAATGCGAGAGAACGCAGAAGCAGAGTGAAGAGGGAGAGTGAGAGAGTGAGAGCAGAGCATGGAAATGGTGAGGTGGAAGTGTGCGTGTATGAAGGACAAGAGAGAATGCGTTCTATCGGCAGTTATTTTATGACACGTTTGCCCCTACCTATTACTCTTAATTCCCCTTTCATCCCAACTCTCTTCGGAGCAGTAATTAGTAATTACTGGTCTGAGTAAAAATGATCGATGACGCGACGAATGGAACTCGGATGCTAAAATCGCATACTAACAGTAAATACCTATTATTTTTAACATATTTTATGACTGCGTTTTATTTGGATTCTCCTTACGTTTTATAGTACAATATTCATTTTTTTATTTTAATTGTTTTAACGGTTTTAGGGTAAAAAAAATTTAATATGCTATATTAAAATTTCAAGAGGTTGCTATAAATGGGGAAGCAAAAGATTTTTATTTTTGATTCTCATGATTAAAAGAGTTGGCTCGAGTAAACACTTTGGTCAATGACCACGTAAACTACACTTCTTTTAACCTTAAATTTGTACTTCCGATCAATTCGGTCTCTAAATTTTTAATTTAACAATCCTTGAACTTATAGATCATTAATTATTATTTAAAGACAATGTCATGCTGATCTCGATTGGGTCACGTTACTCTACTCAAATTTTTGTTTTTAGTTTTCCCTAAATAGATTTTTGTATTTTAGATCTTCTTGGATTTTTAACCTCACTAAAATTAAATTGTTCATTAATGAAATTAAATTATCAATCACATAAAAGTTCCAAACATGAACTCTTAATTTGTTTGTTTTTTTATTGTTTTATTTTACAAATTTAATTCATTATATAAATCCACAATTAATTCCAACCTTCTCTCTACCTATTGTGGTTCAATTCGATTTTTCTCGCCTTAACATTTTGTATGGTACCTCTACATTTCGTCATTGTAAATATTGTGATTGATTTCACTTATTCATCTTTTTTATCATTGATGTCGCTAACACTTTTACGTATAATGAATAAAGTGAAACGAGATTGCATTTTTATATATATTTATGTAGCATTTTATATTTTCAGGTAGATTGATAGCAGGCACCGTCATAGAGTACTTTATAATATTTGGAAATTGAAAATTTATTTCTAATATGAATAAAATATTTGAGAGAATATTTGAATGTCATATATTTATTCTGCACAGAAAATATGTAGCTCAGTGTTTTAATTTATTAATGTAACGAGAGCAAAACTTTCAGTCCAATTCATTTCAGTAAATATATAATTTACGGTTTGATTCGGGTCATTATCTAGCGGAACTGAAAAGTTTGGATTCAACTCCTTTTTAACCAATATCGAAACCTAACCAACCTATGAACTATGTTATTAGTAATTTCGCATCCCAAGGGTTCGGGACGGAGAGTAGTGAAACATGCCCTCTTAAAATTATCACTTCTTATATGAAAAATTAAATAATTATTATTAAAGAGCATAATATTAACTCACTTAGTAATAGGGGTGTAATCAGTTCGGTTCGGCTCAGTCTAGGGATATTTTTAGAACCAAACTGTAAATATTATTTTTTAAATATTAGAACTGAACTGAACCGAAATGACGGTTTATAGTAAACTGAACCGAGCCGACGGAAACTGGTTTGGTCGGTTCGATTTTGTGAACTGAGGACTGAGGAGAAGGGAAGAGCTAGATAGAGAGGTCTGAGCTGAGGAGTGAGGACCGAGGAGAAGGGGAGAGCTAGATAGCGAGGTCTGAGCTGAGGAGTGAGGATTGGGGAGAATTGGAGAAGGGGAGAGCATCAAGCGAGGCGAAACGCGAGAGTAGGGAGAACTGGAGAAAGGGAGAGCGTCAAGCGAGGCGAGACGCGAGAGTAGGGAGAACTGGAGAAGGGGAGAGTGTCAAGCGAGGCGAGACGCGAGAGTGGGGAGAACTCGAGAAGGAGAAAGCGTCGAGCGAGGTGAGGCGCGAGAGTCGGGAGAACTGGAGAAGGGGAGAGCGTCGAGCGAGGCGAGACGAGAGAGTCGGGAGAACTAGAGAAGGGGAGAGCGTCGAGTGAGGGGATACGCGAGAGTCGGGAGAACTGGAGAAGGGGAGAGCGTCGAGCGAGGCGAGGCGAGACGCGAGAGTGGGGAGAATTGGAGAAGGGGAGACTGGACTGGAGAGCGTTGAGCCAGCGTCAAGTGAGACGCAAGAGTGGGGAGAACTCAGAAGTCAGAATTGGAGAGGGGAGACTGGAGAGCGTCGAGCGAGCGTCACGTGAGAAGCAAGAATGGGACTGGGGAGAATTCAGAAGTCAGAACTGGAGAAGCCAGAAAAGGAGGCTGGAGAGCGTCGAGCGAGCGTCAGGCGAGACGCAAGAGTGGGAAATGGGGAGAATTCAGAAGTCAGAACTGGAGAAGCCAGAAGGGGAGGCTGGAGAGCGTCGAGCGAGCGTCAGGCAAGACGCGAGAGTAGGGACTGGGGAGAACTGGAGAAGCCGAGAATGAAAAATTAGGTTAAATTTGTAGATGTATATATAGCGCGATTCGATTCGGTTCGGTACGATTTTTTCATGAAAGCCGCACACCGAACCGAATCGAACTTATTTTTAACTTATACAATCAAGCTGAACCGTCAAAAGTGAAAAATCAGTCGAACCGTTAAAAGTGAAAAACTGATCGAACTGCATCGGTTCCGATTTGAGCGATCTTATCGGTTTTCTCGATTTTACTTAGACCTGCTTAGTAATGACCGACAAATTGTCTAGGGAACGGGGACAAATCGTTGTGTGAAAATGAACCCCTCCTATCCCTGCTAATTGCAACTGCTATTATCAACAACCGCATTATTGCTTTTTGCGCTTTTAAACAGTTAAAATAATTTCCTCGTTTTGTGTTTAATTTTTGTTTTCATTTTACGTTTTTTCTCGAAAATCCTTTTTCTTCCTTTCCTGTTTCATTCTCCATTTTTCTTTCTGCATTAATTTTTACTATAAAATTTAATAACAATTTCGTAAAAATCATAATATTGATTTCTTTTTATTATTTTATTTGTGTAGCATTGGACGTGTCATATATGACTAACATATATTTGTATTTACCAATTCTGGAGAGTTTAACTTCAATTCAAGTCTATAAAAGAGTCAGATTTAAAAAAGAAACAAATCGATGAATGAAAAATAGATGAAACTACAATACTTTGAAAAGTAGCAAAAAAATATGAAGTATAGCATTAAAATTGCCACATAAACTATATTTACGAGCCATCAAGTTTCCATTGAAATAAGATCCACGTAAAAAGGGTGAAGATTTTTTTACCAATCAATTGATATCCTAAAGATATTTTTACGGGTCAAATTTTCAAGTATATAAGAAAGCAGTCTTGTACAACATTTGAAAATAAAAAAGAGAAAATTATAAAAAATAAAAATTCCTTGAACTTTTTCATTTGCAAATACAACATCTTCAAAATAGTTTCCGAAACCATTAAACTTTTATAAAATAAATAACTTTTTAAAAAATAAATTTAATGCTGAAATATTCATAATAATTATGTAATCACTTAGATTAAAAGTTCATAATAAAAAATGATTTTTAAATGAAAGGAAGCTGATTAAGTTAATTTTGTTGAATATTTTTAACATCTAGATTAGGCAAAAGGTCCATTTATTTGGCCTGATATAAATTTATTTTAGAAAAAGATTTTCCATAAAAAAGGGAATGAGAGAGGATAAAAAGGATTTTCTAGAAAAGGAAGTACATGTTGTGGCCATCAGCGGCTGTGCTCCCCACGTTGGTGGCCGTGAAAAAAAGGACCAGAGGGTCTGGTGTATGATGTGGCTTTATTGCCAGTTGTCCAGATATAAAATGAGGTAGCATGAAAAATGGTGGTACTCCGGGGTACCACAAATTTTTCTCTGTCAATGATTGGGACTTCTAGTGTTAATAACCGAAATCACTCATATCTTGCTGGCTCCCACACTCGCCAGAAGACGAACGCAGAGAATAGGTTCATGGGAAAGTTAGTTGGATAAAGCCATTACGAGAGAAAAATGGAGGCAGTTAGCAAATACCGGCGCTGTGGGATCCATGTCTGTTCATATTCTCTAATCCCATACAATCATCGCATGAAAAAGGAGCCTTGACATGTTGACACATGTTAAATGTTAAATTTATTTTCCACATTATTACTAAAAAGGTAAAAAAAAATTAATTTTAAATTATTATCCTTAAAAAAATTATTTGACAAGATTGTTTGGTAAAAATGTTACAATACTTATAATATCACTTGTTACAAATACTTGTGCGAAGTACTGTATCAGAAAAAAAATCAATAATACATCTCTAACTTTTTTGGAATATAAGTAATTTATTTTGAAATTTTTATGAGTTAATTCTATTTATATTTACATCCTTTTCCCTCTAAGGCGGAACGCTCCCCTACCGATGCATTTTTACATCCCACAGTTTCGGCAGATCGCTTAGCCCCATTCATCTTCGACGTAAGAGCGCTCGATCAGTGAGCTATTACGCACTCTTTCAAGGGTGGCTGCTTCTAGGCAAACCTCCTGGCTGTCTCTGCACCCCTAACTCCTTTATCACTGAGTGGTCATTTAGGGGCCTTAGCTGGTGATCCGGGCTGTTTCCCTCTCGACGGTGAAGCTTATCCCCCATCATCTCAACTACATTAGCTTATCATACTTCTAAGATTAAATCTGATATCGTAAAATATGCGTATTTCCTACTATGTTATTTGTATTATTGTGACATATTCGTCAAATAAAAGTTATGGAATAAAGATTGTTTCGGTGAAACAAAGTTGAATTATGAACTTTGCTTCTTTTTAATATTTTTTTTAATATTTGCATAGCTCCTTGGAACTTTTATTTGTCCAAAATCCCTCAGACCCCTTTTGAATATAGGATTAAGGTAATCAAATTCTTACATGTGATAGAAATAATTAGTCAATAACTTCTATTAGTTAATGTCAGAGGAGAATCAGAAGAAGAGAATTTAAAAATTATTGTCATATTGATCTTATCTGACGATATACTTCTTTTGTATTGGTCAATAAAAGTAATATAACGTGCTTAAGTAAGCAAGGATAAGTTAGAAATTTATCAAAATAAAATTCAAATATGTTGGAGCAATAAATAATAACAAATAATAATGAATGAATAGAGCAAATATAAAATTTGAAAAAACTTTTATCGGCTCTCTTGCAAATGCAAGATTTATAAAGTATGCTCTATATATATGGGATCCAATTTTACAAGGAAATAAAGAATAATATTACTTTGGAGACGAAAAGGAGTGACTGAATTGTAATAAAGAATTGATTAATTTGTAATTGGAGCATATGAAAGGATTTTGTGTGTAAATTTTGGGTAATATTGAAAGTCATTATATGAAAATATGGGATATTAAGTGCCAACAATTGAAAGAATTATTATGCAATAAAAATCAAATCCTTTGCATAGTGCAAACCAATTGGGTTGATAGTTTTATATATGTAGGTTGAAATTTGTCCCATTTGTTTTTACATTTGTAAATTAATTTAGTTAATTCTATTTTAATACTCATATTTTTATTTTATATTTATTACATTTAGTTTTTTAAGAAATGCACTTTTAGCTAAATTATCAAAAAGTTTTTATCCTAAGAATTTAAAATAATAAAAATACTTATACTTTCGTTAATGCATTAATTAAATTATCATAATAATTAAATAGGTGAAATGCAATAGTTACTATTAAACAATACATTTATAGGCATTTTATTTTCTTTATCCACAATTCAAGTTTATTTTCCTTAGAGATGAGAAAGTAATTTGTACAAATTTTTCCTTTCCTTTTCAATTATTAGTCAATACACATGTGCGGTGCACGTGTATTTAAATAATTATATTTGTAGCTACAATGATTACTTATAATCTTGTTTTGAATTAAAAAGAAATGAAAATTTATCCTCATATTATTTTTTTTAATTTATGTGAGTAAAATCAAGACAATATTATATTGTTATTATTTTTATTTGCTGATGTTTTACCTAAAAACTGTCACAGTACAAATGTTGATTTCTCGTGCTAAGTGTGGGAGTCCTCCTAACCGGGAGGAGCTACTAGAGTGTTATATGAGTTCTTTCCTGTATTCGTCCTCTTGACCGGAGCTCCTCACGGCCTCAACGTTTGCAAAAACAGACAAAGAACCCTAAAGGCAAGGAACCGAGGGTGGTTGTCCCGCCTAAGGCCCTCTGATGCCTAAGTCAGTCATTTATCGATATTTTGGAATAGTTTTTATTGGGGAGAAAAGACACACCTCTTTAAGTGATTATGAGAAGTATTTATACCCGAGTCCTTGGGGTGGGGAGGCGTGTCAAAGAAGCTTTGTGGGACATGAAATCTGTCATGTCAGGCACTGATTGGATGGAAAGGAAGGAACCTTTAACATAAAATCGGTTGATATTAAATCTTGATGTACCTATGAGATGACTAGATGTAGGCTATCATGTCATTCTGCCGTAACGATTAGATCTGTTGGACGCTACTTTTCGCGGATAATGATGGCCATGTGTTTGAGATTATCCGAGCTCCTTTCTGTGTGCTCTGCTCCTAATCTTAATATCTTATATTTTCTCTTTTAACAATAATGTATCGCTAGTTCGGTCAAATCACAACTATCTACATGAAAGCTTAATTGTGACTTTGTCAGTGTAAACCATCATTTCAGATTCCATAACTTCATGTAGAACATGTCGCTTTAGGGTCGGTTAAAACTAAACTACATCACTTCCTCATATCTTCTTAAGACGTCTAACCTTTATATTGGTACAGCTTGTTATGAGCTTATCGTCGTGGCATAACACGTGTCTCTTATACCCGGGTTTGAAGACTTCATCATTCGAGCTACCTTGGCATGACAGACTTCGCCTGCCTTAGGCACTCCGCTCTTGTGCCTTAGGTTGTGATCGTCTAAGGAGACTGCACCGAATGAAATTAGTTATCTAATCATTTTTGTCGCGTATGCGTCATTTCACCTTCTCCACATTTTGAGATCATTAACCTCTTGGGAGTGGTGGCGTTAAATGAGCGTGGGTGCACGCAGAGGAGGGTGAAGGGTCATTCCTCTTGATACGTCTCTTTATTCTTGATACTTGATCTTTTGAAACCTTCTCATTGGCTCTCAAAATGGCTGCTCATTGATTGTAGCCTCAACGGTTACCATTATGACCCTATTTCATTCCCATTAAGTGGGTAGTTTCCCTTTTCTGAGCCTATAAATAGGAGGCTTCCTTCTCATTTCCTTCATTCCCGCCTCATTCATAGAGTTAAAACCATTGTTAATCCTTATTCTTGCCCTCAATCCTTTGAAAGAACAGTAATCCTTCCCCATCTAAGGGCTTTTTTCTCTTTGGAGGTTCTCCTTTAAGATTCTCCCATTTTTTTCATGATTGTCAGTGACAGTCTGTCACTCCTATTTCTGTCATTTTTTAAATGTCATGCCTTGAAGCCGTTGATGTTCTATTCATAGTTACTTTTCTGTCGTCAACAAGCATGTTCCGTGAATCCTCTGTCTACGTTGGCTACCAACCCCGACGGTAGAGACTTTTCCCTTAACAATGGCCTATAATCTGGCAGTAGCCTTATCCTTTATTACATAATGAAGCACTTTGATCGGCCACGACCTATCTTCCCCCTCCCATGTCGCCATCCCTTTTGATCTTTCTTCAACCTAGTCCACTGACCGTTGGAGTGGGTTGATGCACTGGAGGTAGGCCAAGCACAACCCTCATAATCGCGTCCTCCAGGAATGTTTCAGACCCAAAGACGGGGTATCCTTATTTCTCCCTAATTTGGAGAGATTGAGTCCCCAAGACCATGGCGACCGGAGTCCTTGAGATCTCGGATGAGTTTAAGGAAACTGTAGATATCATGCCCTTGATGGGGGGATTGATTTCCTTCTTTCTGAAGAGGGTCCTTTAAGGTAGCCTAGGGGGTCATCCCCTTAATTGAGGAGACTTCTTATACCTTCACTTGTACTTGTAGTCCTATGTTTATTAATGAAAATAAACTTCATTTACCTTCGTCTCTTTATTTATTTTTGTTTTCACTTTTCTCTTATTGCGAGCATGCCTTAAGTAGTTCTTTTTCGGTAATCGATCTTTAATTAGGTCTAGTTAAAGCCTTAAACCTCATCTGTATGGTTGTTTCGACTTATTATGCTGAGCATTTTATCCTTAACTTTAACTTTTATTGACTCGAGCTGGGGATTATTTGTGCCTGATTTAGAGTGGGCCTTTAAAGGCCTAGATATTTCTTGGTGGACCTGACCTTATCCAACAGGCTACACCCTCTAGGTTGGGGATCGTGCAGACCTATCACGACATTCAAAAAGCCTTTTGTGCACTTATCTGGGAGGTCTGTTTGAGAGAATTCTCTACTCACATTAGGTCTTTCCCCGACCTGGTGATTTAGAATAATACTTTTGGCAAGGGGGCCTTTCCTTTATCACCTATCTAGGCGCTTTTACTCTGGATAAATCATTGAGCTAAAGTACTCATCAGAGGGCCTTATTCCTATGTTACGAGTTATAATGCTCAGTAGATATCCTTACTTCTAGTGTCGAGATTGTCTTTGCTAAGGTTTTCCCTAACTAAATCGAACGATCATGAGTGCCCGACATGTATTGCCTTCCTTATTGTCTAGCCAAGCTTGCCTGCTCTGGCTAGATCCTTGATCCCGTCTGTGAACTGAGGTGCTCGGTAGACATAACTCGTAAATTTCTAGCCAGGTTTTTTCTACTCTAGCTAGATCTTTGATCTCGTCTGTCAACATAAGCGCTCAAAAGATATCTCATTGTCAATATCTAGCCAGGATTTTCCAGCTCTGGCTAGATCCTTGATCCCATCTATGAGCATGAGGGTTCGACAGATATCTTCTTGTCGCTATCTAGCCAGGTTTGTCCTGCTCTGGCTAGATCTTTAATCCCGTCAGCGAGCATGTGTGCTCGATAAACACCTCATTTTCGATATCTAGCTAGGCTTTTCTTGCTCTTGTTAGATCTTTGATCTTGTTTGTGAGCATGAGCACTTGGTAAACATCTCCTTATCGTTATCTAACCAGCTTTTTCCTGCTCTGCTAGATCCTTGATCCCATCTGCGAGCATGACCACTCGACAGACATCTCCTTATCGATATCTTGCCAGACTTTTCCTAGTCTAGCTAGATTCTTGATCTCGTCTGCGAGCATGAGCGCTCGACAGACATCTCTTTGTCAATATCTAGCCTGGTTTTTCCTACTCTGGCTAGATCGTTGGTTTCATCTACGAGCGTGAGTTCTCGGTAGACATCTCCTTGTCGATATCTAGCCAGGCTTTTCCTACTCTGGCTAGATCCTCAATCTCGTCTGTGAGCATGAGTGCTCAACAGACATCTCTTTGTCGATAGCTAGCCATCTTTTCCTACACTGCCTAGATCATTGATCATGTCCACGAGCTTTCTCAAGACTGACCTGGTGAGGTCAATTTTTCTCCTCTAAAAGTCCCTTTGTTATGAGCTTCTCATTGTGACATAACACGTGTCTTCGGGTTATTAGAGGTGGAGAAAATACCAATAATAGTTAATATATTATTATTCAACGAAATTGTAGAAACATCATGCATTTTTCCAGCAAAATGAAAGGTATATAGTAAAAACGTGCTCTAAAAATCAAATGAAAAAGTGATATCATTAAAGGTAAACAATCAATTTCATATTTTATTTTAAACTTGATCTTAATTATTTTGTTCAAAATTTTATTTTTTATTAATTAAATTTGCATGACTATATAAACAGTAAATATTATAACATATAAAATATAATATAACTAAAGTTTTTAAAAGTGTGTTGTAATTGAATTATAAGTTATCTAATTAAATTACTTAAAATTAATCTACTAATTATTTATTATTTTTTTAATCGTTAAATAGGTTAATAAATTAAAAAAGTTAATGTCTATTTTCAATTTATTATAATTTTAACTAATTATTTAATGTCACATGTAAATCATAAGATTATTTTAGGTGATGTATCATAATAAATGGATAAAATTGTTGAAAAATAATTCTCACATCCTCTCCATTTTTAATAGATTATAAATATATAAGTTCATATGGTGATTGAGCCATACACTCACATTATTAAACGGTTAGCTCCAGTTGTCATCCATATAACAGATTAACTTTATTTTAGAAGTTTATAAGTTTGTAAAAAGGTTACAAAAAATAATATATCTTCCAATTAAAAATGTAATAATTTGAGTTTGCACATATTGCCTCGTTGCAATAAATTTATTACAATTAATTTGAGTGTATGTCAATAAAATTGAGTGTATGTCAATAAAATTCGAGTGTATGTCAATAAAATTCTGAGTGTACGACATACATCAAATTTTATTAATTGCCAAAGCCATTTGATGCTTAGGGTCTAGCAGGGTCGAGCTAGTTAGAGTAAGACCTAGGGTCCCCAAGTGTAAAGGGCACTCTGAAAAATATGTATGAACAGGGGAAAAATCCGCCTAAGACACGTGTACAAAAAGGATCAACCAAAGTAAGCCGCGTAGACTGTCGATGTGGTAAAATGAAAGAGCAAGCGGGAAAGCTAAGCAGGAAGAAGAAAGCCACGAAGGCCGTCAACGTGGCAGGAAAGGAGCATTAAAAGAAAGAAAAGAAGACCCATTTAAAGGTGGCTTAGCCGTTACAGCCGAATTCCCCCAAAATCTAGGGGAATATTTTGACAAGTTATTAATTATGCTTGTAAATCCCCAAAATCAAGTTGTAATCTCTTAATTATGGTTGAATTCTCCTAGAATACAGTGAATATTTCATTTTTAGGAGAAGATTCTCATTTTAAGAGATGTAGCAAGATCATATGAGTAGCCTATAAATAAAAACTAATTGTAAATCAAAGGTAGGCAAATACAACCTACGATCAAACCAGCTTTCTTTGAACTCTCTCTCTCTCTCTCTCATTTAATTTTCTTTTTTAGTGTGAGGAAAATGTAACTTATATTTTGGTGCTTTCATTGAGAGTGAGTAGAAATCTCAGAGAATCCTTCCAAAAAACCAAACAATGCCTTGAACCAAATCAAACATTGCCCTTAACAAAGGAAATAGGAATGGGGATGAGCAAACCAATCAACCCGCTCCCCCGGCTAAGATGCTTCAGGTAACTTAAGTCGAATGTAGGAGATGGAGTAACAGAACGCCGAAATGTTGCACAACGTGTGGCAAATGATGCAACAGGATCTTGCACAAACATGTGTGAAACTCAATCAACACACTAACTGTGACGGACAGAAAAATTTTCAAGAAGGAGGCGGACGAAACTAGATAGGAAGATAATGAAAACAACAGGAATGTGTAGAATGAAGATGTGGTGGTACAATCCCAAAACCATGAAAAAGAGGTAGCTAAAAAAGTTCGTCCGCCAAAAGTTATGACGGAAGCAACGATGGAGGAGATGATTGAGAGAAAAATGATGGAGTTGAGGAATTCGAGGAGTGCGGGAAAGGTGAACCTTAAGTCACTCATCAGAATCTCATTAAGCCCGGAAGTTCTAGCCGCCTCAATACCAAAACAATTATTGGCACCTACATTCAAGTGCTATGAAGGAAAATCTGACCTTGTGGACCATCTTAGGTAGTTTAAGCAAGTTATGGCACTGTACCAACATGATGACGCATTGATGTGCATGATATTTCGCACAAGCCTGGACAGAACTACACTTAAACGCTATCATTCCCTTCCCGCTCAATCAATTACTAATTTTACTATTATGTCTCCTGTCTTTTTGGAGCAGTATTCTACGTATCGTGCGGTGATGGAAGATTCAGAGTAACTCCTTGCAATCTCTGCCTAAAAAGGAGAAACACTACACGAGTACACCCACAGGTTCAAAGAGAAGATGGCTAAGGTGGAAAGTTATGACGACAAAGTGGCCAGGCTGGCCTTTAGACGGGGTTGGACCTAGAATCCACCATTAACCATTAACCATGGCAGAAACATTTCAACAGGCGCAAGCTTACATCACATTGGAAGAAGAAAAGAAGAGTTGGTGAAAACAGACAGGACAATAAACTGATAAGCCCAAGAAAGAAGAACGGAGTTCAATGGCCAAAACAAAAAAAAGAAATCAGATGACAGAAAAAGAAAGTGAGGGGAGCGATAGTAAACAAAATAAAATTGACAAATGGAGAAGATATGCTGATGACATTCACCCCAGAGATAAAGTCTACATATTGTTGACTATATCGATAAACCAAGTCCTAGATATGATAAAGGACAAGCCTTGGTTGAAGAGACCGGCCCTGATCACGAATGAGCCATACTACAAGGATAAGGACAAGTATTGCTCATACCACAAGGGCAATTGACACTATACAAAATATTGTTATTAGCTGAAAGACTATATAGAAAAGCTAGTAAAATAAGGATACCTCAATCAGTTTGTGAAAAAAGAGGAGCTGAAACAGGAAAATGAAAAGGAAGTATAGGACGAAGAAATATGGGACAACATCATTGCGTTGACTGAACATGAGGGAACTACTAAAAATGAAAGAGAGATGTATAACAAAAAATCATTACTGGAAGGAAATTATGAACGAAGGAGTTCCTCGAGTGATAGCGAAAATCCACCGCTCATATTTGATGATATGGATTTGGAGTATGACGGATGCCATAATGACGCCCTTGTCATCTCAATACAAGTGGGAAAATGTTTGCTGAGAAGGGTGTTGATCAATAACGGCAATGCCGTCAACATTCTCTATCGGTCAACAATCGAGAAAATGTCTATAGGAGAACGTCAGTTGCAAGGTATGTCATAGTCCTTGATTGGATTCAACGAAACCGTGAGCTAATTAGAAGGGATGATTTCCCTCCCAGCCAGTGTAGAACCATTCAACTACCTTACAGAGTGTGTAGTGATAGACACATCATCTCCCTATAATACCATTCTGGGAAGAGCCTGGCTACACAAGATGAAAGCCGTACCATCTACCTATTATCAAGTACTGAAGTAGCCGTCTCCTGATAGGATCAGGACCATAAGAGGAGATCTAGCTGCTGCCCAGATATAAGCCATGAATGCACTGGAGTCAGCAAGAAACAAGAAGATGGAAAAGAAGGAAGAAGAGCTAGCGGTTGCTAATGGACAATAGCAATCACAGGAGGAAGCGCAGGCGGGATTGAGGTACAAAGCAGGAGAAGAAACCGAACCCATCTGCTTAGATGAAAAAACGCATAAGACAACTAGCATTGGGGGTAACCTCGAGTAAGCAAGAAAAGAGCGGCTGACAAATTTTCTACAGAAAAATAAAGACATTGTTGCAACCACAGCCCAAGAAATGCTAGGTATATCAAAAAAAATAATAGTTAAATATTGACCCTACTGTCAGGCCAGTGAAGCAGCGAAATAGAAATTTTGAGCAAGAAAGGAATATGACCATCAAAGAAGAAGTTGACAAATTGTTAAAAGCATGCTTCATCAGGGAGGTTGATTATCCAGAATGGCTTGCAAATGTTGTCATGGTAACAAACAGGAACGGGAAATGGAGAATCTAGGCAGACTCCACAAACCTGAATAAAGCCTGCCTTAAAGACGAATATATGCTGCCAAGAATAAATCAGATGGTAGATGTCACCTCGGGACATAAGCTTCTGAGCTTCATGGATGCGTGATCAAGAAAAGACATCTTTCATAATTGAACATGGTACTTTTTGTTACAAAGTAATGCCTTTCGGTTTGAAAAATTTAGGTGCTACCTAGTAGAGGTTGATAAAAAAAATCTTCCGAGAGCAAATCAGGAAAACCATGGAGGTTTATGTGGATAATATGCTAGTAAAGAGTTGTAAATGGGAAGATCACGCAACGGAGAATTGAAGTCAACCCGAATAAGGTAAAAGCCATAATGGAAATGAGATCCCCACAAAATCGAAAAGAAATGTAAGGTTCAACAAGAAGATTGGTGGCATTAAACAGATTCCTTTCAAGATCAACTGACAAATGTAAGCTTTTCTTTGCAAAATTGAGAAAGAACTACGCCGACAGGTGGGATGAGGAGTGTGAAAAAGTTATCAATAAGATCAATGAGTATTTGATAACTCCATCATGGTTGTCAAAACTGAAACCAGGAGAACCCTCGTATTCATATGTAGTCGTGTTGCAAATAGCCGTTAGTATCGTTCTTATCAGAAGCTAGTGTACTTTATCATTAAAAGCTTGGTGGTAGTTGAAACCCGTTACAATAAAATGAAAAAGTTGATAGAGACCATTCTGGTAGCTATGATGAAGCTGAGGCCCTATTTTCAAGCGTATAGCATAAATGTGCTGACAGACTCACCAATTAGAAGCCTTTTGCATTCACCAAAGGTCAGCGGAAGAATGGAAAAGTGGGCAATTGAGTTAAGCCAATACGAAATCCATTACGAGCTAAGGACATCAATTAAAGGGCAAGTCTTGGTTGACTTTGTAGCAGACTTCATTATCAGTGACGTAGAAGAAACTGAAAATGGATCACAAACAATTGGAAACGAGACATGGGAACTATATGTTGATGGAGCCTCAAACAATAAGGGAGTCGAAGCGGGAGTGGTATTGAGGACCCCATTTGACAAAACAATGGAGCATTCCATTTCGTTTGGACTCAACGCCTCGAATAACGTAGCCGAATATGAAGCTTTAATAGCGGGAATCTCTTTATTACAGGAATTGGAGGTAACTAAAGTAAAAATATTATACGATTCAATGCTAGCTGTAAAATAGATCATGGGAGAGTTCACGGCAAAAGATGAAAGGATGATTAATTATTTACAACGAGCAAAAGAATTACTGAATCAACTGAAAAATTACTAGATCCACCAGCTCCTAAGAGTAGAAAAGGGAACACAGATGCATTGGCTAATATAGGATCTTTGTTATAGCTCTCACAAAAACAGAATGTGTCTGTTAAATTCCTTGAAAAACCAAGTATCACACTGAAAGAGATGGCGGAAGTAGAAATTTAGGAAGATCCTACCTGGTAAGACGATGTAATCTGCTACTTGAAGGAAGCGATCTTACCACATGACAAACTTGATGCAAATATTTTCCAGCAGTTAACTGCCACATATTGCATCATTAATGATTCATTATGCAAGTGATCTTTTCCAGGTCCGTATCTAAAATGCCTAAGGAAAAAGGAAGCCCAGTATGTGTTGGTAGAAATTCACGAAGGAATGTGCGAGAACCACACTGGAGGCAGATCTTTGGCCAACAAGGTACTAAATGAAGGATATTATTGGTTGAAAATGCATCAAGACCCCAAACAGTACGTAAGGACATGCGACAAGTGTCAACGATCTGCTCTCATGGTAAAATTGGCCCAAGGAGAACTAAACATTGTAGCAAGTCCTTGGCCATTCATGTAGTCGGCTCTGGACATCGTTGGACCACTCCTCATGGCACCTATTCAGAAACGTTTCCTACTAGTTGCCACAGACTACTTCATTAAATGGATCGAAGCAGAGGCCTTTACTAGGATTCATGAAGAAGTAAGAGGGTTCGTATAGAAAAACATAGTATGCAGGTACAGAATTTATCGAGTCTTAGTTTCGACAACAGACTTAAGTTCACTGGTAGAATGGTGAAGACCTTTTGTGAAGATCCAAAAATTACCAACTGGTTCTCTACACCCTATCATCCACAAGGAAACGGATATGCAGAAAGGTCAAACCGAGTTATACTTGATAGTATGAAGAAGCGCCTAGAATCGGTAAAATAAAAATGGGTTGAAGAATTGCCAGCAGTATTGTGCTCATACTGGACACCAGAGATGCTACGAGTTAAACACCATTCGTTCTAGCATATAGAACAGAGGCAGTGATACCAGTGGAAATTAGGAATCCCGCTATGAGGTCAGAATTGGCTAAGCAGCAAAATGAAAAACTCATGAAAGAAAAGCTTGACTTATTAAAAGAAATGAGAGAGGTAGTACTCGTGTGAATGGCTAATTACAATCAGAAAAGAAAAGCCTACTTTCAGAGAAGAAATAGAAAATGTGAACTTCAGAAGAGAGATATAGTTCTAAAAAATATCTTTCAGACAGAAGGGAAATTCAGTCCATCATGGGAAGGGCCATACATTATCAAAGAGGTAGGTGGCAGTGGATACTTTCAACTCACAACTGAAGAAGGAGAAGCATTGACGAAACCGTGGAACGCCAATTATCTTAAGAAATATTTGTTGAACTTATTAAATGTTGTCGTATTGAATAAGTTTTCCAGTGATTTTTTCCCGCAAGGGTTTTCCACGTAAAAAAATTGTGTAATCTCTCTCCCTTATCTCTTAAAATTAAATTTGAAAATAAAAAAGGTCGGTCGCCTAGAAGCCAAAGCCCTTGAGTGTCGAAAAAATGTTCTCTCTAAAATATGGCCAAAAAATGGCCGGTGACCTAAAAGTCTAAGCCTTTGAGAGTGAAAAAAATATTCTCTCTAAAATGTGGAAAATAAAAAAGGTTGGCGGCTTAGAAGCTAAAGCCCTTGAGAGCAGGAAAAAACCCTATCCCTAAAAGGTTGAAAAAGGAGTATGAGAAAATGACGACGGCCCAAAAGCCTAAGTCTCCAAGAGCGGGAAAAACCTTGTTTCTAAAATGTAAAACTTAAAGGTCGATAGTTTAAACACCTAAAACTTTGAGAGCAGGGACGCCTTCTCTCTAAAATGAGAGAATAAAAAAGGTTGGCAGCCTAGAAGCCAAAGCCCTTGGGCTAAAATGTGAAAAATAAATTAAGGAAGCAAGGAAACAAAAGAAGCGGAAACAAGAAAAGAAGTAACATCCATCCTAAAAAGGAAACCCAAAAGTCAACGCCTCTTGGAAGCGGATAAAGAGGAAAGCCGATTAACAAAAGCACTGTAAGCGGAAAATATTCTAAGAGTTGTTGAGTTTTTACTAAATTATTTCTTAAGTGTTTGAAAGGAAAACAATAGAAGCAATTAAAGGAGGAAAGCCGTAAGTCCTAAAGTGCTTGTTAAGGAAAAGAACTAAAGTTGGACCACTCCTCATGGTACCCATTCAGAAATGTTTCTACTGGTTGCCACAGACTACTTCACTAAATGGATCGAAGTAGAGGACTTTGCTTGGATTCGCAGAGAAGTAAGACGGTTCTTATGGAAAAACATAGTATGCAAGTACGGAATTCCTCGATCGTAGTTTCAAACCACGGATTTCAGTTCACTGGTAGAATGGTGAAGACCTTCTACGAAGACCTAAAAATTACCAATCGGTTCTCTACACCCTATTATCTACAAGGAAACGGAAAAACTGTGAGGTTGAACAGAGTTATACTTGATAGTCTAAACAAGCGCCTAGAATCGATAAAAGGAAAATGGGTTGAAGGATTGACAGCAATATGGTGGGCATACATGACAGCTCCTAGAGAGGCAACGAGTGAGACACCATTCTTTCTAACCTACGAAACAAAAGCAGCGATACCGATGGAAATTGGTAATCCCACTTTGAGGAAGCTCCTAGAATCGGTAAAAGGAAAATGGGTTGAAGAATTGCCAGGAGTATTGTTGGCATACTGGACAACTCCCAGAGAGGCTACGAGTGAGACAACATTCGCTCTAGCCTATAGAACAGAAGCAGTGATACCAGTGGAAATTAGAAATCCCGCTATGAGGTCAGAATTGACTAAGCAGCAAAACGAAAAACTCATGAAAGAAAAGTTTGACTTATTAAAAGAAATGAGAGAGGCAATACTCGTGTGAATGGCTAATTACAATCAGAAAAGAAAATCCTACTTTCGGAGAAGAAATAGAAAATGTGAACTTCAGAAGAGAGACCTAGTTCTAAAAAAGATCTTTCAGACAGAAGGAAAATTCAGTCTATAATGGGAAGGGCCATACATTGTCAAAGAGGTAGGTGGCAGTGGATACTATCAACTCACAACTCAAGAAGGAGCAGAATTGACGAAGCCGTGGAACGCCAATTATCTTAAGAAATATTTGTTAAACTTATTGAATTTTGTGGTATTGAATAAGTTTTCTCGTGGTTTTTTTCCCGCAAGAGTTTTCCATGTAAAAAAATTGTGTAAACTCTCTCCCTTATCTCTTAAAATTAAATTTGAAAATAAAAAAGATCAGCCGCCTAGAAGCCAAAGCCCTTAAGTGTGGAAAAAACTTTGTCTCTAAAATATGGCCAAAAAATGGTCGGTGACCTAAAAGTCTAAGCCTTTGAGAGCGAAAAAAACATTCTCTCTAAAATGTGAAAAATAAAAAGGCCGGCGGCCTAGAAGATAGAGCCATTGAGAGCAGAAAACCCCTATCCCTAAAATGTTGAAAAAGGAGTATGAGAAAACGACGACGGCCCAAAAGTCTAAGTCTCCGAGAGCGGGAAAAACCTTGTCTCTAAAATGTAAAACTTAAAGGTCGATAGTTTAAACACCTAAAACTTTGAGAGAGGGGATGCCTTCTCTCTAAAATGAAAGAATAAAAAAGGTTGGCGGCCTAGAAGCCAAAGCCCTTGGGAGCGGGAAAAACCTTCTCTCTAAAATGTGAAAAATAAATTAAGGAAGCAAGGAAACAAAAGAAGGAAGCAAGAAAAGAAGTAACATCCATCCTAAAAAGGAAACCCAAAAGTCAATGCCTCTTGGAAGCGGATAAAGAGAAAAGCCGGTTAACAAAAGCACTGTAAACGGAAAATATTCTAAGAGTTGTTGAGTTTTTACTAAATTATTTCTTAAGTGTTTGAAAGGAAAACAATAGAAGCAATTAAAGGAGGAAAGCCGTAAGTCCTAAATTGCTTGTTAAGGAAAAGAACTAAAGTTGGACCACTCCCCATGGTACCCATTCAGAAATGTTTTCTACTGGTTGCCACAGACTACTTCACTAAATGGATTGAAGCAGAGGACTTTGCTTGGATTCGCAGAGAAGTAAGACGGTTCTTATGGAAAAACATAGTATGTAGGTACGAAATTCCTCGATCGTAGTTTCAAACCATGGATGTCAGTTCACTGGTATAATGGTGAAGACCTTCTGCGAAGACCTAAAAATTACCAACCAGTTCTCTACACCCTATTATCTACAAGGAAACGGAAAAACTGTGAGGTCGAATAGAGTTATACTTGATACTCTAAAGAAGCGCCTAGAATCAATAAAAGGAAAATGGGTTGAAGACTTGACAGTAGTATTGTGGGCATTCAGGACAACTTCTAGAGAGGCAACGAGTGAGACACCATTCGTTCTAACCTACAGAACAAAAGCAGCGATACCGATGGAAATTGTTAATCCCACTTTAAGGACAGAACTGACTAAGCAGCAAAACAAAAAATGCTTGAAAGAAAAGCTCAACTTATTAGAAAAATGAGAGAGGCGGCACTCGTGTGAATGGCTAATTACAATCCGAAAAGAAAAGCTTACTTCTGGAGAAGAATTAGAAAACGTGAATTTTAGAAGGGAGATCTAGTTCTGAAAATGATCTTTTAGACATAATGGAAATTCAGTCCATCCTGGGAAGGGCCATACATTGTCAAAGAGGTAGGTGGTAGCTAATACTATCATCTCACAACTGAAGAAGGAACAGAATTGATGAAGCCATGGAATGCCAGTTATCTTCAAAAATATTTTGATGAACTTATTAAATGTTGTTGTATTGAATAAATTTTACCATGGTTTTTTCCCGCATGGTTTTTCCGCATAAAAACTTATGTAAACTCTCTCCCTTGTCTCTTAAAATTAAATCTAGAAATAAAAAAGGTTGGTCGCCTAGAAGCTAAAACCCTTGAGAGTGGAAAAATCTTCTCTCTAGAATATGAAGAATAAAAAAGGTCGGCGGCTTAGAAGCCTAAGCCCTTGAGAGCAGGAAAAACCTCCTCTCTAAAATGTGAAAAATAAAAAAGGTCGACGGCCTAGAAGCCAAAGCCCTTACGTGTGAAAAAAACACTCTCTAAAATATAGAAAATAAAAAAAGTCGGTGACCTAGAAGCCTAAGTCTTTGAGAGCGGGAAAAACGTTCTCTCTAAAATGTGAAAAATAAAAAGGCCGGCGGCCCAGAAGCTAGAGCGCTTGAGAGCAGAAAAAACCCTATCCTTAAAATGTTCTAAAAGGAGTATGAGAAAACGACTACGACCCAAAAGCCTAAGTCTCCGACATTGGGAAAAACCCTCTCTCTAAAATATTAAACACCTAAAGCTTTGAGAGGAGGGACGCCTTCCCTTTAAAAAGAATGAATAAAAAAGGTTGGAGGCCTAGAAGCCAAAGCCCTTGAGAACGAGAAAACCCTTCTCTCTAAAATGTAAAAAATAAATGAAGGAAGCAAGGAACAAAACAAGCAGTTGCGGGACAAGAAGTCACATCCGTCCTAAAAAGAAAACATAAAAGTCAACGCCTCTGGAAGCGGATAAAAAGAAAACCTGATAAACAAAAGCCCGGTAAGCTGAAAATCTTCTAAGAGTTGTTGAGTTTGCACTAAATTATTGCTTAAATGTTTGAAAGGCAGACAATAGAAGCAATTAAAGGAGGAAAACCTTAAATCCTAAATTGCTTGTTAAGGAAAACAACTAAAGTTGGACCACTCACTATGGCACCCATTTAGAAACGTTTTCTACTGGTTGCCACAGACTACTTCATTAAATGGATCGAAGAAGAGGCTTTTGCTAGGATTCGTTAAGAAGTAAGAGGGTTCCTATGGAAAAACATAATATGTAGGTACAGAATTTCTTGAGTCTTAGCTTCATACAACGGACTTCAGTTTACTGGTAGAATGGTGAAGATCTTTTGCGAAGACCTAAAAATTACCAACCGGTTCTCTACACCCTTATCCATAAGAAAATGGACAAGCCGAGAAGTCGAGCGGAGCTATACTTGATAGTATGAAGAAGCACCTAGAATCGATAAAAGGAAAATGGGTTGAAGAATTTCCAGCAATATTGTGAGAATATAGGACAACTCTTAGAGAGGCAATGAGTGAGACACTATTCGCTCTAGCCTACAGAACAAAAGTAGTGATGTCGGTGGAAATTGGGAATCCCACTCTGAGGTCAGAATTGACTAAGTAGCAAAATGAAAAACTCATGAAAGAAAAGCTCGACTTATTAGAAGAAATGAGAGAGGTTGCATTCGTGTGAATGGCAGATTATAATGAGAAAAGAAAAGCCTACTTCCAGAGAAGAATTAGAAAATGTGAATTCAGAAGGGGGATCTAGCTTTGGAAAAGATCTTTCAGACGGAAGGGAAATTCAGTCCATCCTGGAAAGGGCCATACATTCTCAAATAGATAGGTGGCAGCGTATACTATCATCTCACAACTAAAAAAGGAACAGAATTGCCGAAGCCGTGAAACACCAGTTATCTCAAGAAATATTTTGTTGAACTTAATAAATGTTGTTGTATTAAATAAGTTTTCACATGGTTTTTTACCAAGAGCGGGAAAAACCCTCTCTCTAAATTATGAAACCTAAATGTCGACAGTTTAAACACCTATGGCTTTGAGAGCGGGGACACCTTCTCTCTAAAAAGAAAGAATGAAAATGGTCGGTGGCCTTAAAGCCAAAGTGCTTGGGAGCGAGAAAAGCCTTCTCTCTAAAATGTGAAAAATAAATAAAGGAAGCAAGGAAACAAAAGAAGCCGAAGCGGGATAAGAAGTCACATCCATTCTAAAAAGGAAACCCAAAGGTCAACGCCTCTCGAAGCGGATAAACAGAAAAGCTGGTAAACAAAAGCACTGTAAGTGGAAAATCTTCTAAGAGTTGTTAAGTTTTTACTAAATTATTGCTTAAGTGTTTGAAAGTCAAACAGTAGAAGTAATTAAAAGAGGAAAGCCTTAAGTCCTCAATTGCTTGTTAAGGAAAAGAACTAAAGTTGGAACACTCCCCATGGCACCCATTCAGAACATTTCCTACTGGTTGCCACAGACTACTTCACTAAATGGATCGAAGCAGAGGACTTTGCTTGGATTCGTAGAGAAGTAAGACGGTTCTTATGGAAAAACATAGTATGCAGGTTTGGAATTCCTCGATCTTAGTTTCAGACAACGGATTTCAGTTCACTAGTAAAATGGTGAAGACCTTTTGTGAAGACCTAAAAATTACCAACCGGTTCTCTACACCATATTATCTTCAAGGAAGCAGACAAGCGGAGAGGTTGAACTGAGTTATACTTGATAGTATGAAGAAGCACATACAATCAATAAAAGAAAAATGGGTTGAAGAATTGCCAGTAGTATTGTTGGCATACTGGACAACTCCTAGAGAGGCAACGAGTGAGACATCATCCGTTCTAACCTACAGAACAGAAGCAGTGATACTGGTGGAAATTGAGAATTCCACTATGAGGTCAGATTTGACAAAGCAACTAAACGAAAAACTAATGAAAGAAAATCTCAACTTATTCAAAGAAATGAGATAGGCAGCACTTGTGTGAATGGCTGATTACAATAAAAAAAGAAAAGTCTACTTCCGGAGAAGAATTAGAAAACGTGAATTTCAGAAGGGAGATCTAGTTCTGAAAAAGATCTTTCAGACAGAAGGGAAATTCAGTCCATCCTGAGAAGGGCATACATTGTCAATGAGGTAGGTGGCTGCGGATAATATCATCGCACAACTGAAAAAGGAACAGAATTGACAAAATCGTGGAACGCCAATTATCTTTAGAAATATTCTGTTGAATAAATTTTTCCGCAAGGGTTTTCCGCGTAAAAAACTTATGTAAACTCTCGCCCTTATCTCCTAAAATTAAATCTGAAAATAAAAAAGGTTGATCGTCTAGAACCAAAGCTCTAGAGAGTGGATAAAACGCTCTCTCTAAAATATAGAAAATAAAAGGCCGGTGGCCTAGAACCTAAGCCCTTGAGAGCGGGAAAAATCTTTTCTCTAAAATGTTGATAATAAAAAAGGTCGGCGGCCTAGAAACTAAAGCCCTTGAGATTTGAAAAAACCCTATCCCTAAAATGTTGATAATAAAAAAGGTCTGACGGCCCAAAAGCCTAATTCTTCGAGAGCGGGAAAAACCGTTTCCTCTAAAATGTGAAACCTAAAGGTTGACGATTTAAACACCTAAACCTAAAGGGACGTCTTCTCTCTAAAAAGAAAGAATGAAAAAATCGACGACCTAGAAGCTAAAGCCCTTAGGAGCGGGAAAAAACTTCTCTCTAAAATGTGGAAAATAAATAAAGGAAGCAAGGAAACAAAAGAAGCGGTAGCAAGACAAGAAGTCTCATTCGTGCTAAAAAGGAAACCCAAAAGTCAACGCCTCTGGAAGTGATAAAGAGAAAAGCCGGTAAACAAAAGCACTAGAAAAATCTTCTAAGAGTTGTTGAGTTTTTACTAAATTATTGCTTAAGTGTTTGAAAGGCAAATAATATAAGCAATTAAAGGAGGAAAGCCTTAAGTCCTAAATTTATTGTTAAGGAAAGGAACTAAAGTATTAAACTAGTTGTTGATTTTCTTTGTCAAGTGCTAGAAAAGTTAACAAAAAGGAAACGACAAAGGATGTTAGTGTTGGTCATCGCGGCGCGTGTGCGGTGGAAGCATGTGGCGCGTGACCATTTAAAAAATAAAAAATTTAACAAAGATCAAATCTTTTAATAAAACATAAATTGCGCAATTACACGATAACTAAAATTTTTTTTATTGAAAACTCTTTTCAATTAGTCAGGATCTATTCTATATTTATATATTAAATCTACAACATTCAATGTTAGCAATCATATACATCTTGTCATCTTAATCAAGCGTCCTTATAAAACTGATTGATCATTCCTCCCACAAAATAGTTCCGACGATCAATAGATTTTGAGATCCGCACCAAGATCTTTCAAGTCAATCTTCAATACACTAGGGTGTGTGTGGGCACATAGAATATTACTAGTCACTTTTTCTGTCTTTAGATGTTCTCAACACATGAGATCTAGAGATTAACAGGGATTTTTGTGAGATGATTCTCTAAAAGAACACGATGATTATTCTTTTAAACATTTGATTAACAATTAATCGTAGAGAAAAATCACGTTGAGCGATTGTGTTCACAACTTAATGCTCTGATTGATCAATTGATGATCTGATCAACAGAGGTCATAAGAATAAAATTTGTATCTTATTCTAGGTATTGGAGCATAAGATATTTAGAAATAATTAAAAATTACAAAATAATTTTAAATTTTAAATTATCCAATACAGTGGTACCCACTGTATAATGGTGCACAACTGTTGTGCCACATGGCACTGCAGTGTGTCGTGGACAACACAGTGCCTTATGGCACTGGGCCTCACAGCACCACTATAGTGACATGTGGCACTACAGTGTTGACCCCCAACTACTGTAATGGCGTGTGACACTACATTACCAAGTCAATATCTGATACTCAATCAGTGATTGACACGTGACAATTTTTATAAATTAAATATTTGTTTTAATCTCATATATATCTAGATATCATGTAATTCAAAATTAATATATCTGATTACCCCTATCAACTAAATTATCTATTATTTCACAAATAACATATATAGTTTATCTAAAATATTATCTAATAATAGTTTATCTAAAATATTTATCTAATTTCATAAATTGAATATTCTCTCTCACTTATGAATAATTGAAAAATAATCGATAATTATTTATATATATTAATTTCAAAAATTACATTTGTATATATAAATAATTCAATTAATTAATTAATCACATATAATTATCTCATAATTATGTACTTGCCCTAGAATAAAAAGTTCTTTGCAAGTTAGTCCTTTTCTCATGTCTTGAAATATTCACACTCTAGACTCGATAGTATAGAGGTGACTTATGGATCATGGATCTATAATCCTAAGCTTCAATAAATAAGATTATTAATTAAATTTTTTAATTAAATAATCTTATTTATTAATTCTGTTATTACTCCACTATAAATATGAAATTACACTCTTAGAGATTATAGATTGTCTCTACACAGTATTCTCATTTAGTTCATTGTTATAATCAATTCATGTAGTTCTGTCATCCAATTATTGGTTCGTAAATTAGAACTGGTGAAAATTATCATTTTACCCTTCTAATTACCTCTTGATCCTTAAGTACTATTAATCCACTAGTGAATGGTTAATTTATAATCTTATTATAAATTTGAGCTCAATAATCATTCAGTTTCAGAATTAACACTTAAGAAAATCAATATATGATTGGTTAGAGAAGCTTGGATTCTGAATATTGTATGATCATGTTTTCAGCCATACATATCATTGAATCTCTAAAACAAAAGTCACTAGCTTATTTTACAAACAACCATTAATGAGTGAATCAAAAGATCAAGTAGACATGTATAGGAGTTCATGAGTACTCAGGATTCAAAGTGATCTAGATATGATCATCGAATTAATGTGTATTAAATCTTTATGATAAATGGCACGTTGATAAATATATTAATTCACATCGGTACAGTCATATATAATTTCATTATATAAAGTACATTCACTAAGATGTCTATCGATATCAATGATCCGAATCTAGATCATATGCATTCATAATGCTTAGTGAACCATATTAGCAACTATTCATTAAAGATTTCATACTTTAATATACTGCTAACAATTTCATTCATTATTTATGATCTTAATCATCTCGTACTAATACAAGATCATTGTCTCATTAATGAATATAAATTTTTTAGATATTTATATAAATTATTCAACAATAATTTAAAGGAACAGCTATAAGAAAAATGTAATGTTCATTAAATTTCATATCAAAAAGTCAATACACATACTTTGAGAGTATAACCCCCAACAGTTAAGGGATTCATTGAAGATTTGAGAAAATATGAAATGATTCAAAGTACAAGGAAAAGAAAATGGAAGTACATAAAATGAAAATTATAGGGAAAGTTCAAAATTTCAGACTTCATCAACAGGGATGACTTCAACGGAAGGCATAAAGGAGTCTGCAGCAGCAGGAACACCCTCTGGAGTAGCATCTGTTTCGGCCTCCACAGCATCCTCGAGAGAGACTTAGGGAGGTATGTTCTCATTCCCATCCTTGTACCCAACAAGATAAATTTTCTTCTCAACCTTGTCAAACAATTCTTAGAAGACATCTTCAGTCTTTATCTTTCTGCTCAGCTTCATCCCGAGCTAGCTCTACCATAGCAGCTTCTCCTCAACACTCTTCAGGTTTTTATAGGAAGTAGTCTGGCACCTCTCAAATTCCTCAAAAAGCTTCCTTCGTGACATTTAGAGAATCATTTAACTTGGAAACTAGTACCGCAGCTACCACCGCTCCCTGGGAAAACTCATCCATTGTGCCCTAAAATTCAGCCTCCTTCTTCGTCACCCACTCAATCTCTGCCTAGTGATGCTTGAGAATGGCATGGGAAGCTTGAACTTCGCTTTTCCATTGAGCCATACTATGCTCATTGGCAATGAAGTGTCCGTGAAGGCTGTTGTGGAAAATGATGGCCTGCAAAACACACAAAAAGGAAAGATAAGATGTCGATAAAGATAAATAAAGAAAATGAAAAAAAGGAAATAGTTGAGTAAAATGCATTGATTAAGTTGGGGTTGAGAGAGCAGAGTTGGTTCCCAATTGTCATGTTGTAGGCAGTGGCCAAGTCCGCATTAGATTGGATCCCACGAAGCATGATGTGTGCTGAACGGGGGTCATTCAGGAAGCTGACAGAAGAAGTAATGGAGGGGACTCCGTGGAAACGTCTCCACCTCCACACTAAAGGGTCTTCACCCCTTCTTTGAGAATTGGAAGAGTGAGCGGGTTGAGGAGGGGGGGAGAGGTTGAACGCTACTGAGAACCTTCCTCGGGGGTCATAGGAATAGGAGGAATGACTGGAGAATTGTCTATTGGGGTAGTGAGAACATTAGCAGGAGCGGGAGGAGGACTAAAAGTTACTTGAGAGGAGGTTGAGGCTTCACACTGTGGACGGGTGTTTCTTTCTTCCACAACGTCCTCAACAATCATGCTTCGTAAACGCCGTGACATAACTACACTCACAGCAAAACTTAGAAGCAAACATTCCCGCTATGCGTCCTCCCGTTCAGACCTAAAGGAGATAGAAGTACTTGAAATGGAAATAGGAGAAACAGAATGAAAGTATGCAATGGAAATACCTCCCGGGAGCTCAGGAGAAGACGGTTGAGCTGACAAAGATGGTTGACTAGATGAAAATGGTTGAGCAGAAGCGGAAGTGGATTGAGCTGCATCAGGAATGAAAGCAAGATTGATTTCCCATCGCGGATCAAAAAGGTCATCCTAGTCCTATCCGCGAATGTTGAAAGCAATGATAATCTCCTTCTTGGACTCCCTGAAAAGGAACGACAGCATATTCCTTTTGTTATCTATGACGGAGAAAAAGTCAAGGTCAGCTTCTAAAATAATATAAAAACTTCAAAGCAAACATTCACGTTCTGCGTCCTCCCGTTCATAACCTAGAGAAGATAGAAGTACTTGAAGTGGAAACATTAGAAACAAAACAAAAGTAGGCAACGAGAATACCTATCGGGAGCTCAAGAGAAGACGGTTGAGCTGACGAAGATGGTTGGCTCGATGAAAATGGTTGGCTCGATGAAAAGGGTTGAGCAGAAGCGGAAGTGGCTTGAGCTGCATCAGGAATGAAAGCAACATTGATTTCCCATCGCGGATGAAAAAGTTCATCTCAGTCCTGTCTGCAAATATTGAGAGCAACGATAATCTTCACCTTGGACTCCCTGGAAATGAACGACATCCTATTCCTTTTGTTATCTGCGAAGGAGAAAATTCAAGGCCAGCTTCTAAAATAATATAAAAAATAATATAAAAAACAAAAAGTGGGAAAGGAATAAGAAATGGGAACCAGAGCTCCAACGACTTACCGAAGACTCCCCACTACGGGAGATTGTCTAGTGACCATCACCGCCCCAGTTCCCTCTGATTTGAATGACGTCCCATTCCCAGCCTTTGTCCCCTTTTGGAATTCTGGTTATCATTTTCCTCTTTCAAAATCGGGACGGAGGGCAAGGTAATAGATCTCATTGTGATACTTAGTGATATAGTAAGCACGAAACTCGTCAATGCCTAAATCTAAGCCATATCTTCTATTTAGGGCTTTGAAACCTAATAGAATCCTATAATAACTATGAGTAAATTGAGGCGGAGCCATCCCAACGGTGTGAAATTACTCTTGCAAAAAAGGAGAAAATGGGAGCTTAAGTCCTGTAGCTATGCACATTGAACTAAGGGTCATTTGGAATGGGGCTCTACATCCTAGGCTAGGATGACCACTCTCTCCTAAACCCTAAATAACGTCGGGAGGAAATGAATCATGGTGAGAAGCGACGGAATAGTCAAGCTCAGCTTGGGACCTAACTAAGTGAATGGGAGGCTTGAACCTATTACTGCCCGCCATGCTTAAAGGACTTAAAGGAAAGTATACACATAAATTTTTTGTAAAAAGAAGAAGACGAAGAAGCACTAACTGACTGTGAATTTGAAAGAAAAATGAAACACACCTTGTAAATTTTGAAAACAGGAATTCAAAGAAGACATTTTTATGAAGAGATATGACTGACAAGACAGCATCATTGCCTGCACTAGCGAATGACATGGTGACAGTTGGAAAAGAAAATGAAATACAACGCACGCTACACGGAATAATTGAAAGCAGGAAGCTGGAAAGACAAAAGGAAATGATAAGAACCTGTTTCTCTCTCTTCTATTTATTAATATTATGTATTTGTTATTTTCAAAGCTTGTAGGTTCCCGATGGATGAGGTAAAAGAGGAAGTGATTGATCATATCATTCATAAATGCACGCGAAAATTGAAGTTCCTCATCATTACACATCAATAAATAAGAGTCTATTTAGTGTAATGCGACGCAAATAAACAGGGGGAAAACCCACCTAAGACACGTGTACAAAAAGGATCAACCAAAGGAACCTGCGTAGACTGTCGATGTGGCAAAATGAAATAGCAAGAGAGAAGAAGGAAGCCACGAAGGTCGTCGACATAGCATGGCAGGAGCATTAAAAGGAAGGAAAGAATACCCATTTAAGGGTGGTTTAGCCTTTACAACCGAATTCTCCCAAAATATGGGGAAATAATCTGACAATTTGTTAATTATGCTTGTAAATCCCTCAAATCAAGTTGTAATCTCTTAATTATGGTTGAATTCTCTTAGAATACAGTGAATATTCAATTCTTAAGAGAAGATTCTTGTTTTAAGAGATATAGCAAGATCATATGAGTAGCTTATAAATAAAAACTAATTTTAAATCAAAGGTACACAATAAAACCTACCATTAAACCATCTTTCTTTCAACTTTCTCTTTCTTATTTAATTTACTTTTTGAGTGTGAAGAAAAGATCATTTATAATGTATGTACATGTTTTTGTTTAATACTTTATACTTTAAAATTGCTTAATTCTATAGGGAATTGTTTTTTGCTTTATACCTGGAAAAGTAAAATTTACCTTTTTAATGTTTAGTCATTTACTCTTCCCACACAACATTCCATATAATTATGTGTTTAAAATAATTCTTTAATTACTTTATATTAATCATATTGTTTTATTTTCTTTACTCATCTCCCTCTCCCCTCTCGCCCTCTCTCTCTCTATGAGTATCCTGAAATTATAATTTCAACAAATTTTAATTACATCTCTATCTAGAAAATCTTATATGCCATCTCTAAAATCTAATTTCTAATTTTAAATAGTATTTTGCTTCGCCACTCTCATGGAAATTTCTATTTCTACTTTCTCTAAGCTCTCATTTTAAATCAAGACTCTGTTTCACTCATCTCGTTATCATTGAACTCTCTTTTCCACGAGAAACTCAGTTCTTTTGGAGTCAAATTTTCTCTATTGAAAACTAACGTATTGTTTTTTAACTTTTGCTCTTTGGTAGTTATTTTAATATTTGTTTATATTCAATTTTAGTAAATATTTATATTCAAAATTTAATTAGTAATTTTGCTTAAAAAAGAGTGATGATTTTTAAATAGCATTTTATTTTATAATTTTTTTATTATAACTCAAATATAATTTTTTTTATTAATTCTCACCTAAGCCCTAAACTTGATTGAGTCGCCCCTAGGATTTAGTGGTAGGAAATGATCTAACATGGTGGAAGATGCTTAGACAGACGATTTGGGACTTGGGAGGGGTAGAAAAGTTTTTTCACAAATGGTGTCTTTTTTATTTGCTTTTGAAAAACGTGCATTTTTGTTAACTAGGTAATAGAGGTCAAGCTACGGGAGTGACACATGATGACAGGCTTTAAACGGGACAAATCATCGTTGAGAGAATGGTAAAAATGTTCAACATTACAGTTCAAACTTTAAAAATGATCCCTTTGTTTTTACAAAATGTCCGAGCTAATGTAAATAATCTATTTACTTTTTATGTAATATTTGTAAATAAATTGTTTATTTATGTCATTTTCAGCCATTTTTTTATTAAAAAAACTAAGTTTTGCGATCATTTTTACTGCTTGAGTTAGAGAATTGACTTTTCTTGTTATTTTTCGTTCATTATATTAAAAGAGTTACTTTAATAAGTTTAAAAATACGAGGAAAAAATATGAAAAAATATAGGAGTACATTTTACAATAAGTACAAACTCTTAAGGGTATTAATTTTTCGTTCATTATATCAAAGGGTTACTTTAATAACTTTAAAAATATAAGGAGGAAAAAATATGAAAAAGTATAGGAGTATATTTTAGAATAAGTACAAACTCTTAAGGGTATTAATTTGCAATTTAACAAGTTTTCTTTTTTATCCATGTTGATCTAATTTGTTCAATTTAGTCATTAAATAATTTATAATGTTGTAGTAAATTCCATTGTTAGCCCTCGATATCTGTTGGCAAGAAAAACACATTAATTTGTTAATTATAAACGTCCGAATATCGCAATATTATGACATTTGAATATTATTGAAATGACTTAAATTTATCCGTGAAATTAACTAAAAATTAATCCCCAATCAAAATTAAATACCATAGTATAAAATATAGTTTTTTACGAACATTATATAAAGCGTGAGATGCAATAAAAAATGGAAAGTAATATTCCGCCGTTGGCAAAGGAAATCAGATTGGTTAGCTTGTCTGATTTTAGGCAAACATGGTCGGACGGTCCAGATATAAGGTCTTCTCTCAACAGATAATTTGATTCAATAAAAAAAGAAAAAGAAAGAAATTCTTTTAGCCCTATATTTAGGGCCAGACTCACTTTAGATCTTACACTTTAGAAAGTACTAAATTAGATCTTAAACTTACACAAAAATCTTAAGTGAGACCTTCTGTCTAACTTCCGTCCAAACAATTTCACCTATATTCACACCAACTGTTAGATACATAGATAGACCGTATAACCTACAAAGTTGACGTGTCAATTACATTTAGAATTTTCAGTGATTAGCGAACATTCATACCATTTTATTATGCATAGATGAACACACGTGAGACCTATAAAATCTGACGTGTCAATTCACCTCAATGAGAACTTACATCTAAATAAATTAATGCATCGATCTAGCTAATGATATGTCAAAGTATCACTTAAAAGAGATCTTTGACTTACATTTATTGTTTTGAATGAGTTAGATTATTATGTAATAATTTATTACTCAAAACATAAGCGTTAGAACTTTTATGAAAATTTCAAGTACCTATGTTTCTTTTTATTTGTTTGCTTCATCTTCTTCTATGTTTAATGGCTTAAATTTCTCATATCGGTGTGAGCAAGACTAGGTTCATCTAGGTGTTTTGGATTTTGACTTAGCACTTCAAGTTGAGAAACATGCTATTATTATTGAGAAAAGCAGTAAAGATGATAAATCATTCGATAAAGCGTGAAAAAGATCGAACATATTAAGTTTAATATTCATGCGAATGACCGTGACAAACAATATATAAGTCTACTCTTCCCAAAATTTATAGTGCTAAGGAATTGAACAAATTTGTGGAAGAGTGTTCCCAAACGTCGATAATTCACTTACTGGAACATTATTGTCTTGCTTGACCCGATGAACTTTGTTGGTTCTAGCAGCATGCTTGAGCATATTCTTGGAATGGCTAACCTAGCAGCAATGCTTAAGTCATTAGGAATGAATGTGGATGAACATTTTTAGTGCAATTTGTTATCAAGTTCTTTATCTCCTTGCTTAGTATGGGTATTTTCAATATATCTACACATAATTAAGGACACATGGACAGTCAATGAATTGGCCAATATGTTAGTTTAGGAGGAACAAAGATTCAAAAATCAAGGAATTCATTATGTTCATCTAATATAAGTGATTGAAGAGCTGAAAAGAAAGTTTGAAAGAAGCATGGAAAGAAAAACCATTGCTAGCCAGTAATGATCTTGATATTTTATATGAGACCAATGATTTCTCTCTAGCACTTTTAAAATGAAAGACATATGATAAGCAACTTATCTGATAGGGATAGGCTGGGATGGATTAGAAAGACTTTTAGGTTTGTCTTGAAAAACATATACCAATAGAGTTTGAGAGATATGAAGGGAAGAATGCCCATAAGGAGTTGTTCTAATTCAGAAATGTGATAAATTTAGCATTATGTGAGGTTCAAGACTGAATTGGAACAAAAATTCCATACAAAAGTGTGAGTAGTAGTATGTAGTTACTATATCCACTATGGAAGTTGAATTTGTGATAGGCTTTGAGGCCATAATTTATGGTTTTATGGTTGTAGAACTCAATTTCAAAACTTCAGGTTGTTGCATTATTGTCAGGCTATTCAAACTTTATTATAATAATTTTGTAGTAGAATTCCTTTTGAATAGCGTGAAATAATATATGAGTCGAAATATTTTATCGTTAAATGAGAAGTTATGCGTCAATTGAGTATAGGAAACTTATGATTACAGACCCACTAAAGTACTAGTACCAAAGATATTTGGCAACATATTGAAAGAAATGAATATTGGTTGTAGTTATGATGTTTTTACATGATTTACATTATGGATAATTGTTTGACACTCTGAGCTTATTATTTGTGTTTCTGATATAATTTATTCGTCTATTTAGTACACATTAATGAATAGATAAATGTAAACACAAATAATAATTTGTAAAGCCATTTTATATTTTCTATTTAAATGGTATGTTAGAATAGTTAGTTAGTTCGAGAACGGTAAAGTTAAGGAGTATTATTCGATAAGTATAAAACGTATATGGTCAAACATTCGATAAAAAATTGGTCTATAATATGTAATACGTAAAAGTTCAGATAGGAGTATTAAACAAGTATTATATATTTTTGTTTGAAAATTTTGGTTTAAAAATATGGCTATATAATTAACACACATATCTATCTAACAATATATGATGAAGATAACAATAAAGATCATTAAAACATACCTCAAATATATTTATATACATACATAATCCAAATTCTAAATAGATAATTTAAAAAATTACTTCAATTATAATTAAAATGTCCAGTTCTATTTTCTAAATTTACAATCTAAAAAAAAGAAAAAGAAAAAGAGAAAAGATGAGAGGCCCAAACAACGAAAAACTCATGCCTAAACCAAATACTTACTAAAAAACCCATTTGAGTGAAAGCCGAAACCAGTGAAATAAACCCTATTTCATAAAAAAAAACCCGAACTTTTGACTTTTCAACACCTCTTTCTCTCTCTAAACTTCATCCTATGCTATTTGTTGTCTCTCTCACGGTCACTATGACTATGTGTCCATGACTGTGAGTCTGCGATGGGACGATGAGAGACAGCGAGAAAGTTGACGATGATGAGATACGAATTGGAGTATCAGATGTGTTTTTTTTTCCCACCGAATTTGTACTGCCGCACTATACTTTTACTATACATTACGTGTAATAGCCATGTAGTTTATAAGAGTAATTTTTGTAATTCAAACTCACACTCACACATATGCACTCATTTTCACATTAATCCAACTTAATTTGTTTCTCTCACACGTGTTCTCTCTCCTTCATCTTCCTCAAATCTCTCATTGCTTTTATCTCTAGCTTACCCATGTAACTCCCCCTCTTTCCTCCATTTTTGCAGGAAAACAAAATCGTTTCCTTAGTATGTAACTCCCATATAATCTAATGCTCTTTAAATCCCTCTTGTTCTCCACTTTCTTCTTCACGAATCCTCCCCTGCAACTACTTTCCTCTCTATTTTACAATTTTTCTTCTAGATCGAAGCCTCTATGTTCTTCACCTTGTTCTTCGTTTCAACTTGGGCAGCCCTATAACATTGATCTTTGTAATTTACATTCTTTTGGCATCGTCATCGTATCACCACCTGCAAGCTTCAATTGGGTCATTAGTTGCTGAATTTAATTCGTAGCGAATCCAGGTAAGTAGATTTACATAATAATTCGATTCATATGTTATAAGTGTAGAATATATAATGTGAAATTTTTATTTCTTTATGTTCAATCTTATGATCAAGTATTTTATTTATTTTCCATATTATGATGAAATTATTTACCATGTTATGTATGATTATAGTTTGAGTTATACATGTATTAGTTATGTGCTTATATTCATGAACACGTTATACGTTTACTCATGTATATGTGATAACGTGAAATATGAATATTAATTGAAGTAAAAAGTGATAAGTAGACTTAGTCATGTCCCTTGGTTATCAAGTAACCAGATTGTTCACTTCATGTTATCAAGTTATATAGTTGGATGTTACCATGGTCATGTTAGCGTCCTTAAGGTTCAGATAACCTTAAGTGACATCAAGTTTCAGGACACCCAATCTGTCATGTTCACGTTTATGTTACAAGTTCAAGTTGTGAAACAATTCTGATTATGTTGTTAATCGAGGGATATGTCTAATCGAATTATGATCAAGCAAGTATAAGTATTGACATGTATAAGTACAAGTTTGAGTTATATGTTAACCATGAAATCGGTGTGTTATTACAAGTATTTTATGTGACCAGTGAACGTGCGAAATAAATTTGCATGAGTTATATGTTTACATTTATGTCATGTGAAGCTCATTAGCATGTGGATTTACTTACTGAGTATTTTTAATACTCACCCCATAGATGATTGTGTTGCAGATGATGATGAGCAGCAGGAGTGAGGGACAGCCATAACAAGCATAATTATGATTTCTAAGTTTAATTATGATTTCGGTTGACTTCAGTTATTTCAGATATTTATGAATATTCATGTTTAATCTTTCATGTCATATGGATTTTCGTGTTTCACTTTAGTACAGTTTAATGAATCATTGATTTCAGTTTAATGAGTTAATATTATTTTAAAATAATCTTTATGCCTTTTCTATTTAAGCTTAAAATTAGGACAAAAATTAGGGTTTTCAATTTTGAGATTTTCTCAAATTAGGGTTTTAATTGAATTGGAGAATTTTTAAATTTTGAAATTTCAAGCATGTTTAATCCTTGGGAATCAGGGTGTTACAGTTTGGTATCAAAGCCATGGTTTTAGATTCCGTAGACTTTCTACGTAAAAAGTATGGCATGTCGCTCATTCTGCTCCTCCATCATCTTACAAGTCAGATACGCATGTTATATATATGTTTTAACTATTAAATCAGTTGATATGCTTTAGATTCATTATGACACATTCGATTAAGTTTATGTTATTTTACGCGTTAAAATTAGACTATTGGTAAGTCTTCGGTTGTATGGTTAGCAGTATGATGGCGCCCCCTACAAGAAACAACAACAGTCACGCACCAGTCAATCCTACTGCTGACCCTCCACCAACTATGGTGGAGATGTTTCAAGAGTTCTTGGAATTGTTAAGGCAGACGGCGACAGCTCGCCCGACACAACAAGTACAACAACCACAACAAACACTAGTGGACATACAGTTGATACAGACCTTCAGGAGGCTGAATCCACCTTAATTTGATGGCCATTCATCTAATCCACTACTAGCAGATGAATGGATTGCAAGACTGGAGCAAATTTTCCAGTTTATGCCATAATCTGAGATTCAGATGGTTGTTTACACAACATTTATGCTAACACGGGAGGCTCAGAAATGGTGGGAGCTCATATGGAGAACTCAGGACATCGACAGTAATCCAGTGGCATGGGATCGTTTCAGGGAACTTTTCCTTGAGAAATATTTTCCGATCATGGTCAGAACAGAGAAGGAGGCCGAATTTCTCAGGCTTGCACAAGAAGTTATGAGTGTAACTGAATACGAGCAGAAGTTTGAAGAATTGTCTTGGTACACCGCGCACTATGTGGATAACGAGATAAAAAAGTCTCCGACTTTTGAAAGAGGACTGCGTCCAGAGATTAAGGGTTTAGTGTCACTTCTTAAGCATACCACCTACGCAGCGGTGGTTGAGGTAGCTTTACTGATGAAACAGAATCTTCCACCACGTGCACCACCTCGGTCAGAGTAATCATTTTATGGAAAGAGAAAATCACAGAATTCTCATCAGGGTCCTCACAATGCAAAAATATAGATGATCAAATCAAATCCCTTATGTGCTACATGTAACAAACATCATGTTGGTCAATGTTTTAAGGCGATCAATGCTTGCTTTAAGTGTGGAAAGACTGGACATTACCTCAGACAGTGCCTTTTTCTTGCTCATGGACAGACCAGTGATGTTGTTGGTGGTAGAGCTAAAGGAAAAGTTTTCGCATTAACTCACCAGGAAGCTGAGCAATCGGATGCAGTTGTGGCAGGTACATTACTTGTATTAGGACATTCAGCTTTCACATTGATTGATTCTGGATCCACGCATTCTTTTATTTCTACTTCGTTTCTAACTCAGGCATCATTGCCTGTTGTGCCTTTGGGTTTTGAATTATGTGTTTCTATGCCTTCTGGAGCAACCTTTCTAGCTAATAAGGCGATAAAGAATTGTTCAGTGATGATTGCAGATAATGTTATGTGTGCTAGACTTATAGTCCTAGGGATGCATGATTTTGATGTAATCCTAGGGATGGATTTGTTGGCTGCAAATTATGCCAACATAGATTGTTATCGAAAAGAAGTTCGATTCCTACCTCCTGGTAGGCCTAACTTCAAGTTTAGGGGATCCAAGCAATGCTCAATACCAAAGGTTATATCTGCTTTGCGGGCTCAACACCTACTTGATTGTGGTAACTAGGGTTACTTAGCCTCTATTGTGGATACAACTAAGACACATGTTGATATTGGATTGGTCCTGGTCGTTTCTGAATTCTTGGATGTTTTTTCTGATGATTTACCGGGACTTCCTCCTCTTCGAGAGACGGTTTTCCATATTGAGTTGTTACCAGGCACTGCCCCTATATCCAAAGCTCTGTATCGTTTGGCTCCTATAGAGTTGAAAGAACTTAAAGATCAACTTCAAGAATTACTGGATAAGGGTTTCATAAGACCCAGTATTTCACCTTGGGGGTGCTCCAGTGTTATTTGTTAAAAAAGAAAGATGGATCAATGAGGCTATGCATTGACTACAAGGAGTTGAAAAATGTCCTATTAAGAATAAGTATCCGGTACCACGCATTGAGCATTTGTTCGATCAACTTCAGGGGGCATCAGTATTATCTAAGATTGATTTAAGATCAGGATACCATCAGCTCAGGATTCGAAATGAGGATATTTCTAAGACAGCATTTCACACTCGTTACGGCCATTACGAGTTTGTAGTGATGTCGTTTGGATTAACTAATGCTCCGGCAACCTTTATGGATTTAATGAACAGGGTGTTCAAGGAGTACCTGGGTTCTTTTGTGATTGTCTTTATTGATGATATTCTGGTATACTCTAGATTGGAGACCGAACATATGAATCATCTCAGGATTGTTTTGCAAACATTAAGAACACACCAGTTATATGCCAAATTCTAGAAGTATGAGTTTTGGCTTCAGGAAGTATCATTCCTTGGTCATGTGGTATCTCAAGATGGAATCTCGGCTGATTCGTCTAAGATTGAAGCAGTGCTTAACTGGCCTCAATCGACAAATGTTAGGGAAGTTCACAGTTTTCTGGGTTTAGCAGGATATTACAGAAGGTTTATTGAAGGTTTTTCAAAGATTTTTGTCCCACTTACTCAGTTGACCAGGAAGAATGTCACATTTTCTTGGACGGCCGAGTGTGAGAAATGTTTTCAGAGCCTTAAACAAAAATTAGTGACAGCACCAGTGTTGACCATTTCAGATGGTAAGAGCGGCTTTGTGATATACAGTGATGCTTCTAAAAGAGGTTTGGGTTGTGTTTTGATGCAACGGGGAAAGGTCATAGCATATGCATCTCGTTAGCTCAAGCCCTATAAACAGAATTATCCTACTCATGATTTGGAGTTGACTGTAGTTATTTTTGCCCTCAAGATCTGGAGACATTATTTGTATGGCTGTAAGTGTCAGATTAACACAGATCATAAGAGCCTTACGTACTTTTTCACTCAGAAAGAACTTAGCATGAGGCAACGCCGTTGGTTGAAATTGATGACTGCGAGATCATTTATCACCAAGGAAAGGAAAATGTAATGGCTGATGCCTTAAGTCAAAAATCAGCTCATTCAGCAGCGCTTATTACTTCTCAAGGACATATCTTGGAGGATTTGGAACGTGCTGAGATTCAATTGTTGCTGAAGGATACTACAACATAACTAGCCCAGCTCACAGTTCAACCATTGTTACAGCAGCGTATTATTGATGCACAAAACTCAAACTTAGAGTTACTTTTGGCTCATAGTGAAGTGGGTTCAGGCAAAAGGAAAAGGTTTGAAATTAATTACGATTCAACTCTTCACTTTCATGGGAGACTGTGTGTTCCTAAACATGCACTCATTAGGTAGGAACTGCTCACGGAGGCTCATAGTTCAGCATACTGTCTACCCTGGTAGTACTAAGATGTATCACGATTTAAAGTTACATTATTGGTGGAATGGTATGAAGCATGACATTGCTGAGTTCGTTAGTAAGTGTTTGGTGTGTCAGCAGATCAAGGCTCAAAGACAACGACCATCTGGGGTATTACAACCTTTAAGTATTCCTGAATGGAAGTAGGAACATGTAACTATGGATTTCATTTCAGGGCTACCGAGAATGGTAAAGGGCTTTAACTCCATTTGGGTTGTAGTGGATCGTCTTACCAAGTCTGCACACTTTTTGCCTGGTAAAACTACTTTTTAGTTGAGGATTGGGCTCGATTATATGTTCGCGAGATTGTTCGACTTCATGGGGTTCCAGTGTCTATAGTGTCAGATCGAGATCCACGGTTCACGTCAAACTTTTGGCGGAGTCTATAAAAAGCTTTGGGAACACAGTTGAATTTCAGTACAGCTTTTCATCCGCAATCTGATGGGCAATCTAAGCGAACAATTCAGATGTTAGAAGATATGCTTCGAGCTTGTGTCTTGGATTTCTCTTGTAGTTGGGACACACACTTGGCACTCGTGGAGTTTGCTTATAATAACAGTTATCAGGCGATGATTGGTATGGCTCCGTTTGAGGCACTTTATGGAAAGAAATGTCGGTCGTCAGTTCATTGGGATGAAGTTGGCGAACAAAAGCTTTTGGGCCCTAACTTGGTTCATTTCATGAATGAAGCTATTCAGAAAATCAGAGATAGAATAAAGACCGCTCAGAGTAGGCAAAAGAGTTACGCAGATGTCAGGAGGAAAGATCTCAAATTTGAAGTGGGTGATCATGTGTTTCTCAAAGTTGCCCCATTGAAGGGTGTTATGCGTTTTGGTCGCAAGGGGAATCTGAGTCCCAGGTTTATTGACCCGTTTGAGATTTTGGATCGTATTGGTTCTTTGGCATACCGACTCGTTTTACTACCAGCTCTTTTAGGTGTTTATAATGTGTTTCACGTCTTGATGCTTCACAAATACGTGTCTGGCCCAATGCATGTCATTGATTTTGAACCTCTACAAGTTCATGATGAACTCTTCGTAGGAAATAAACTCTTCGTAACAGAACGGTTCAACTAGTCAAGATTCTTTGGAGAAATTATCGGATCGAGGAAGCAACATGGGAACGAGAAGCTGAGATACGTGTCAAGTACCCAGATTTACTTCAATAAGGTATATTCCTTTCGAGGACGAAAGGCTTTATGGAGGGGAGAATGCAATACCCATGTAGTTTATAAGGGTTGTTTTTATAATACAAACCTGCACTCACACATATGCACTCACTTACACATTAAGCCAACCCAATTTATTTCCCTCACACGTGTTCTCTCTCCTTCATCTTCCCCAAATCTCTCCTTGTTTTTATCTCTAACTTACCCACATAACTCCCCCTCTTTCCTCCATTTTTGCAGGAAAACATTACCATTTCCTTAGTATGTAACTCCCATCCAATCTAATGCTCTCTAAATCCCTCTTGTTCTCCACTTTCTTCTTCATGAATCCTCCCCTGCAACTGCTTTCCTCTCTATTTTATAGTTTTTCTTCCCCATTGAAGCCTCTCTGTTCTTCACCTTCTTCTTCGTTTCAACTTGGGCAGCCCTCTAACATTTATTTTTGCAATTTACATTCTTTTGGCATCGTCATCGTATCGCCACCTGCAAGCTTCAATTGGGTCATTAGTTGCTGAATTTAATTCGTAGCGAATCCAGGTAAGTGGATTTACATAATAATTTGGTTCATATATTATAAGTGTAGAATATATAATTTGGTTTTGTTATTTTTTATGTTCAATATTATGATCAAGTATTTTATTTATTTTCCAGATTATGATGAAATTATTTACCATGTTATGTATAATTATATTTTGAGTTATACATGCATTAGTTATGTGCTTATGTTCATGAACAAGTTATACGTTCACTCATGTATATGTGATAACGTGAAATATGAATATTAATTGAAGTAAAAAGTGATAAGTAAACAAGAAGTAGACTTAGTCATGTCCATTGGTTATCAAGTAACCAGATTGTTCACTTCATGTTATCAAGTTATACAGTTGGGTGTCATCATGTTCATATTAGCGTCCTTAAGGTTCAGATAACCTTAAGTGACATCAAATTTTAGGACATCCAATCTGTCATGTTCACGTTCATGTTACAAGTTCAAGTTCAAGTTATGAAACAGTTCTGATTGGGGTTTTAATCAAGGGTATGTCTAGTCGAATTATGATCAAGCAAGTATAAGTATTGGCATGTATAAGTACAAGTTTGAGTTATATGTTAACCATGAAATCAATGTGTTATTACAAGTATTTTATGTGACCAGTGAACGTGCGAAATAAATTTGCTTGAGCTATATGTTTACATTTATGTCATGTGAAACTCATTAGTATGTGGATTTACTTACTGAGTATTTTTAATACTCACCCCCCATAGATGATTGTATTACAGATGATGGTGAGCAGTAGGAGTGAGAGACAACCATAGAAAGCATGATTATGATTTCTAAGTTTAAGTATGACTTCGGTTGACTTCAGTTATTTCAGATATTTATAAATATTCATGTTTAATCTTTCATGTCATATGGATTTTCGTGCTTCACTTTAGTACAATTTAATGAATCATTTATTTCAGTTTAATGAGTTAATATTATTTTAAAATAATTTTTATGCTTCCGCTATTTAAGGTTAAAATTAGGGCAAAAATTAGTGTTTTCAATTTTGAGATTTTCTCAAATTAGGGTTTTAATTGAATTGGGGAATTTTTAAATTTTAAAATTTCAAACATGTTTAACCCTCGAGAATCGGGGTGTTACATTACGCGTATTATATGTTTTATATGTAAATTACACATATTTTATCGTATCTTTGACAAAAAAATCAGAAATAGACTATGAAATATGTTTTTCAAAAATAAGCGTATAATCAATGTATTAACTAAACAAATGTTAGATTGAAAGCTAATATTTACGGTACATGGAAGTGAGTATGTTAAAATAGTGATATATATGACTATTATGACTCACATCAGTAACTTGTATAATAATGATATGATATGCTCAATAGAAATAAATGATTTAGCATTAAACTATGCCCATTATGATCTCTTTATTGAACTATCAAGTAAATACACATGGTCAAGTAGAGAATATAAATTATAAAGCGATCATATATGATATTCTTCTACTATTTAATTAACAGTTTAATAATTGTGAATCCTAAAATCTTATTTGTGAATTATAATATTGGAAGTTGTTAACAAAATATTGTGATACTCTGATGAAAATATGCCATTAGAAAATCTAAAATAAATAGAAATTAGACATTTTTCTTCTCATTAAGAGAATACAAGAAATCATCCATAAAGTATTAAGAAAGGATAGAAGGAGATACTCAATTTTCTACTTAATCATCACTAAATTGTTCAAGCATCTGAATTCACAATAGATCAATATATGTTTCTCTATCTAATTGAGAGTGAAAATCATAAAATTAAAATATTTGGGAATTAGATTTCGCATGATTGAAATGCGATTAATTCTTAAATGCTAATGCTTTTTACTGAACGAATTGCATCTGAGGTGTTCTCGCATTGCTTGCTAGGAGATACCAGTGGCGGGGAGATATTAGTCCTCGGTGAGATTGTGGAGCCGACGAAGATGGTTTATAGTTCGCTTGTTCTATCGCAGTATGATCTTCTCTCAACGGGAAATTATACTAGTTAGAACTTATACTATCAATCTGTATTCCTTTCATTAAAACTTAGTTAATACTAGTTAGAACTTAGAATTGCATTTAACACTAAGTTTCAGCATGCTAGTATATATCCAATCCAATTAATATTAATTTTTGGAGCTTTACATGGCTGATACTATATATTATGCGGTTAATCAGAGTTGACTGTAATTTCTTATACTACTCTAACTGGAATGAAATTTTATTGCAGAGACGTGGCAATGCTGTTTGGTGCATTGGTTTTCAGAAAATTCAGGGTCAGGGGATAACTATTTTAGGAGCTATTGCCATTATCATATGCTTGACTCTATTATTCATTTATCTAAAAGAAAATATTTGTTAATGATGTAGCCGGACAACGCATTCGATGGACTGACTATGTCTATGACTGTAAGTTCCCGGTAACCAATAACCAAATAGTTAAACATTCTTCCCTGGTTCCCGGAAACTTCAACAAATTGATTATTCATAAGAGTGAAGATCAAGAGTTATTATTCTCTTTGGTATACAATTGTTATGCAGCTTCTGGGTGCTCAACGTGCCACAGTTTGTGTTTTACACTTTACAGTTTTTCTTTTTTCTTCTTTTAGATGCAATAGGGGTCCATTTCTGTTAGCTGTGATTTGTACATAGCATATTTATTCCTTCTAATAAAAATTTAGTTAACTCATCACAAAACATTGTTAAGTACAAATGGATTTTCTATGCCAAATGAAATCATGATGGGTCCGTAGCAAGATATAAATGCAAGCAACGTCTTGCGGTCACATCATTGATCAGTAAAAAATTTCGCTAAACCTCAGAAGCAGGGGCGATCCAATCAAATTAAAAGTTCTAAGCGAAATTACATAAATATTATACTTGAATATAAATAAAAAAAATTATTTATAAGATGAAATAAAATTTAGAAACCGTTCTTCTTACGTTTAGAATCAAAATTACTCATTAAATTTTTTGTGTTTGAGTTGGTTTAAAATACTATTTTCAATAGATAATACTGCTAAACTATTCTATCTTTCTTATGACATGATCTTAACTATGATTTTATCATTTTAATTTAGTATAGAAATTATTGTTAATATTTTATGAGCAATACATGCATTTGAAAAAGAATCAAATCTTTTTATTTGGTTTAATACTTCAATAATGTGTTATTTTTAGATTGTAAAAAAATTCCTCTTAGTACTTTTAATTTTGAAAATAAATTTAAACCATCAAAACATTTTTTTAATTATCATCATCTACTGATTTTTTAATATTTGAAACTTAAATAAAAAATCAAATATATCTTCACGTAGATAAAATTGTTCAATTCTATTCTCAATTGAAGAAATTAGTTGATGTACAATATATATAAAATAATTGATTCTAAAAGATTTTTCAAGTGATATATTGCTTCAACATTATTAGTTTCATCAAATTATGCTTTCCCTCTCTGAAAAAATCCCGCATTCTTTATTCGTCTTCCGTTCAAACGCAATGAAGACCTCGGTCCTACCAAAGCCACTCATCCCAGCATGAATCCCGATGATCTTACGTTGGCTGGTAAAGAATGTGCATCTCTTCTCAGCAAGGGCCTATCGAGCCCACGAAATCTGATTGGGCCTGTCAGGCTTTTTTATGTCGAAAAACAATAAACTTTTCACAAAATACAAGTTATATTTTCATCTTCAAATGTTATTAAAGCAAATGTAAAATCATTTCTCTAATTTTTCAGAAACGAAGTAAGACTTTTTAATTGTTCAATAGCAATGCCAATATACATATCCTTAGGCTGTAAGTTATTAGTAACTAATGTTGATGCGAAAAATGTGCTAGCATCGATTGTCGAGGGGTCCGTCACATGTCGTTTAGCGATTCATCAAGAGATCTGTAAAAATCAAGAAAGATCGTGAAAGTAGTAGGTAGGGCATCGTGGGGGTGCCCCACCTAAAACACTTCGACGATCAAGTCAGTAGAGTGTTTTAGGGAGAATTTGTATTGTGGAGAATTACTTACCATTTCGTAGGGATCATCATATATTAATAATGATTTTCTGTATCAGTCAAACGTCCAGATTCATTGTGTCTTCTTCCTTATTCTGATACGGAATTAAGATATTCATGGAGAATATTCTCTACTTAGGATATTTTGGTTATCATCTACTATCTTTAACAACCATTGAGATTTCCTTATATATTTTATGTGTGTCTATCCTTTTCTTGTGTGACTAATTATTATATCTCACCTCATTATCCGTGTGACCTCGGTAATGAAAGTATATGTGGGGTCGTGTCCATCGATCTGGTCGTGAAGGGTGCCTCAGTCATCAAGGTGACTTCGGTTATGGATGAGTCCTCGGTTTGGACTCAATATGGGTCATACCTGAGAAATGAGAGTATTGGGCCTTGTTCAAAAATATTATTGAGTGAGATTTAGCCTTGATGTTTTTCTCCCCTACAGTTTGCCCCCACTTCTTGAGTCTAGAGTATATTGATAGAGTTAGGAAGTATGTTGTGGAGGGAGCCATGAGCTTTTACCTAAGACTCTGTCTTTACACTTAATCGTGTGTTAAGCATATATTGGCATTGAGTTCGTCAAATATTAGAGTTTGTGTCCAAATATCTAAGTATTTACTGCTAGTTTATGATGGCATCTTAGAGCATCTTGTGACGGAGGCGAGCTTTATTCATATTTGCCAATTGACTCTTGGTAAAAATGTTGTCATCTTGATTAATGTTGGACTTCTTCATGTAATGATATGCGTGATCGTGTTGGGACCTGAAGCTCTGTGGTTCAGGTTTGTGCGAGTAATTATCGGGATTGAGTCCCTATGATTGTCATTTGGCAGTCAGACGGCTTTAGTTGGATTAGTGGTCATAACAATAAATCTTTTACACATTCGCCTGAACACATCGTGAAGACTTGGTGTTAGGATTGAATTCATTGACCTGATGTAGGTGATAAGACGGCCAATCCGTTGAGATTACTTTACTATGAGGTCGACTTAACACTGTGACATTATTGGGTCTTCTTAAGGATACGATTTTTTCAAAATCTTACGTTGCATCCTCATGTTGATTCATGTTTGACCATATATCTAGTACATTACTTTGGCATCTATGTCTCATGGCGGATGATGCAGTTATTACACTCAATGGCGTGCTTCCCGAGGGTTCTTCTTACCATCAAGAGTTATATTTTTAGAAACTGAGTCGTGGCTGGGAACTGGAAGTTTTGATGCTTTGGTTGTTGACTCTTTCTCGTAACTCAATGTCTGAGTTTATTGGTCTGGCCAAGTCACGTAATGATTCAACTGTCTAAGTCGTTCGTTGCTTTGTCAGAAATTTATAATGATTTTGAAGCATAGCTTGGCACAACGAGTGTCTTTGAGCTACCCTTAAAGAAATCGAGTTGTTCTTCTCTTGGAGAATAAATGACTTTTGAGTATCTATAGAATGATGCCCCAATCATCGTGTCCTGAGTTTGACAATATTCTTGAGTTACTGAAAGTCCTCGGTTTCTATGCCCCTATAATATCGACCAAATGTATCCTATCGAGCGATGGATTTGTATTTGGTCTTGCTGACGTTCTTTATTTGAAATGAATTGCTTGTTCTGCTGAGCTTGTCGTTGCATCTCGATATGCTTATGTGTTTGCGCATGCAATTCATCAATGTTATCGCTTTATAGCGGTAGGTTTTGGAGCCTTCTTTTCCTTATTTATTCAAATTGCATTTGACTAATTCTTGACTATGAGATCCTTTGGAGTCGTCTTTAGTAGAGTACCAAGATCATTTATGATTTATGAGATTTTAGCTAATCTTGATACCATAGTCATCAATGTGACTTGGGTGTCATTTTCATAATTGTGATTCTGGGTATCATAGTTATCTAGGTAATTTCAGGTACCTTAATCATCTATGTGATATAGAGTAATATAGTCATCTGTGTGACTTAGGGTGCTTAGTCATCTATGTGACTAGGAGGTACTTAGCCATCTGTGTGATTTGGGGGTATCATAGTCATTTGTGTGACTTTGTGTGACTTCGAGTCCCATAGTCATCTGGGTGACGTTGGGTGTTATAATCATATGCGTGTCCTTGGACCCAATATAGTCATCTGGGTGACTTTATGTACCTTAGTCATATGTGTGATTTGGAGTATCATGGAATATTATAGTGGTCATTTTACCTTATGTAAGGTCTTTTCTCATATTCGTCTTAGGTAAGTAATGAGGTCTTGGCGACTGTGACCATTATCAAAATACTTCATCCCGGCATCTCGTGTACTTAGGTGCCACAAAATATTATTGTGGTCTTTTACCCTAGGTATGATTTTTTTCAATCATCTTATGTGATAAGGATGCCTCGTTAGGTTGTCGCCTTGGATGAGGTCTTTTTACCCTTCGTAGGGTCTTTTTCCAGATCATTTTATGTGATAAGGATGCCTCTTAGCCATGGTCTTGAGCGGGGTCTTTTATCCGAGGGATCAATGACCTCAGGTGTCATGAAATATTATCGTGGTCCTTTTGTCCTATGTAGGGTTTTTCTCCTAATCATCTTTGGTGAAAAGGAGGCCTCACCTAGCCGTGGTGAGGGCTTCCATCCGAGAGTTTTATGACCTCGAGCGCCCTAAGTAGGGTCTTTAAAAAAATTATCTTAAGTGATAAGAAGGCCTCATCATCCATGGTTTAGGATGAGGTCTTCCATCTGAATGTTCTATGACCTCGGGTGCCACGACATATTTTCATGGTCATTCTATCCAATGTAAGGTCTTTTCTCCAAATCATCTCAAGTGATAATGATGTCTCGTTAGGCCGTCGCCTTGGTTGAGGTCTTTCATCTGATGGTTTCATGACCTCGTGCCTTTATCCATCGTGTCATCTTCCATGACATCTTTTGTACTGCCTGATCCCTCATTCTATTGGAATGGTGTCATCTCCATCGTAAAGTCAATGAGTACTTGAGCGTTGATTGCGATCCAGAGTTCAGATCCGATGTCGAACTCGCTTAACTCGAGAGAGGTCATCCATGAGATTGAGCATCTCGTGCCCCACTATAGCGTCCACCAATTGATTTATTTTTGAAAAATGGAAGCCGTTCGTTAGGCACACTTTATTCATGTTAGTGAAGTCTATATATAATCTATATTTTTCGTTCTTCTTCTTTTCTACCATTGTGTTAGCTAGTCAGTCAGGGTAGTGAACCTCTTAGGTCTTCATAAATCATGCTTGATATCTTTCAGTAGCATTTATATAACATGTGACTTCTACGGTCATGATAATTATGCTCGCTCTCTCGTGAAAGCATTGGCGTAATCTATGGTCTCTTGGTTCTTAATAATCATGCTTGCTCTCTTGTGGGAGCATTTGCATTACTGTAACCTCTCGGGTCTCGATAATTATGTTTTCTCTCTCGTGGGAGCGTTTCCATAACCTCTCTGGTCTTGGTAATTATGTTTGCTCTCTCGTGGGAGTATTTTCATATTTCGTGACATCTCGGGTCTTGATAATTATGTTTGTTCTCTTGTGGGAGTATTTTAACTGCACTTGTTATTCCTAGGGAATTTACATTATATTTCTATTTCTAGTTTCTTATCCCCTATTGAGTGGAACAAAATAATTTATAGACCTCGTGTTGAAGCGTCATAGTAAAATAATTCAGAGATTTTTGGACTTTTTATTATGTGCTAGGATCTCGTCGCTTGTAACAAGCTCATGCTTAATATCATACTGAATTAAAATACTCTAAAAATATTAAAAGAATAATAAAATTGAGCATACAAAATAAATAACGTATCTCAAAATTTTAATGGAGATCATCGATGTGACTTTTGATTTTGGGAGAATATAAAAATTTTAGGATAATACATATCTAAGTTGTGTGGTCTGCGTCCTAATCCTTAAACTTGCTATTGTCCAAGATTCTAAATAATATTTATTGTATTATTATCATCAAAATTTTAATAAAGATCATCGATGTGATCCTTGATTTTGAGAGAATAAATTTTTTGAAATAATCCTGAATGGAGCTGTGTTGTCTGCGTCCTGATCTTGAAGCTCGCTCATGCCCAAGATATTAAATAATATTGATATAAATAACTGTATTGTTCTCCTGACATTAAGAGCACATCAAATAGTGTAAATTAATTAAGGAGAATTTTGTAATTTAATCACAATAAGTAAAAATAAATAATATGCAAATTAATTACATTAAGTAAAATAATGATAATAATAATAATTATGCATAAATAAATCCTCCCTTAAATATTATACTGATATTGTGCATCTCCTCTGCCCTAATTATTTGTCTATGATGAAAACTTGTTGGACTCAAATCTGCAAAATTGGTCGTGATGAGCACTGGGCTAGGAGTTGATCTTCATGAGGAGGTGAGGCCTGTGAATAAGGCCCAAGACATGCGGCTCGCGCCCAGCCGCTAGACTCACCATGTGAGCTCTCTTGGGCTTTTTACTTGGGCGTTGGTTGGGTTTCATTAGGCTGGCTGAGTTTGTTGGGCCTGTGAGCAAGGCCTTGGACTTGCGGGTCGTACTCTAGGCGATGCGCGAGTTGAAATGGATCGCGGGTCGCGTCTGGAGCGGAGGCGGGTCGGTACTGGAGCGGGTTGCACTCTTGCGCGGACCTTGACTAGGCTCCCACTACGTGGGCTCTCTCAGGCTTCTTTAATGGCACACGTGATGGAGCTGTCATGGGCTCCCATCGTGGGTCGCTAGGAAAGTATCGGGTTGGTCAACCCAGAAACTGGGAAGAATAAAAGAGACCGTACGGTCATTCCCGTTGGCCTTTCACGACCGGAAATGCTTTTAATGGCCAAAAATGTTCGTATGAGCATTTTTATTGACGTTTTGGAGTCTGAAAACGCCATAATTGATGTAGATCTAAGCTTCCGTTTTCCAAAGTTAAAGGGGTTTTTCGCGGCATGGAAAAGGCCCGACGACGTCGTGGGTGAGTGGTTCAGCGACGTAGGATGTCGGCGACCTGGAAGACGTCGTGAGCTGGTTGTTACCGATCGTGCTTCTGGGCTGCTCGTGGCTCGTCGGCTTCTGCAATGGTGGATTCCGTGACTGCTCTATTTTTTTAATGTTGATCTAAGACCACATCAACAAAAATGAATATGACTCGCAGGAGCGGATTTTCACGTCGATATAAAACATTCTCATTCATCTTTCCTCGTTCTTTTTTTGTCGGAAACATGGATCGTTTCATCGTTGCTGTAACGATCATGGTGGTGGATTACCTTGGTATGATCGATTTTGAAAAAATTGGAGATCTACGTTCTCACGGCGCTAAACTGTTGATACGAAAAATGTGTCGAGAGATCTATCACGTGCCACTTGATGATTTGTCTAAGTGTCTAGAAAAATTAAGAAAAATCGTGAAAGCAGTAGGCATGGCATCATAGGAGTGCTTCACCTAATGCACTCCGACGATCAAGTTAGTAGAGTGTTTTAGAGAGAATTAGTACTGTGGAGAATTGCTTACCGTTTAATGGGAATCATCATTTATTAATAATGATTTTCTGTATCAGTCAAACGTTCAGGTTCAGTGTATTTTCTTTCTTATTTAGATCAGAAATGAAGATATTCATGGAGAATATTCTCAGGATATTTTGGTTATCATTTTATCATCTTTAACAACCATTGAGATTTCCTAATAGATTTTATGTGTGCCTATCATTTCCTTATATGATTGATTAGTATATCTTATCGTGACAGAAAAATGATAACGGCTATCTCGAGTAGCTACTATCCTAGGTATGAGATTACCTCATCATCCATGTGACCTCGGTAGTGTAAGTATAGGTGGGATCGTGTCCATCGATCTGGTTGTGGAGAGTGCCTCAGTCATCATGGTGACTTCGATCACAAAAAGTTCTCGATTTGGACTTAATATGTGCCCTACCTAAGAAATGAGAATATTGAGCCTTATTCGAAAATATCATTGAGTGAACTTTAACCCAGATGTTTTTCCCTTACAACTAAATGAATAGAAAATTATCAAATAAGTACCAATAGAGAAATGTAAAAAATGTAAAAAAAAAATTAATAAAATTTGAGTAAACTATATATATATATATAACGAAATTTAATATGTTTTTATAAGTTATACTAAGTATTTTATATCATTTTATGTACTATCTAACTACTGTGTGTTTAATATTTTTTTTTACTCTTTGAGACTTCATTTTATTTGAATTTTTATTATTTTCACAGTATTTATAAGCTGGAGACTAAATAAAGTAGTTTTCTAGTTTCATATGTTAATAGGAAAAGAAGAGCAATCTTGCCATTAGTGTTCCATTAATGAGTAATTCTGTACCAACTATTTATAACCTAAGTTTTAATTGACAAAGTGAGATGTTATTCATTTATAGATGATTTTTAATCATTCACTAAGATGATTTGTCAAATCAGTATATTAATTAATGACATATCACTTAGTCAATTAAATTTATACTATAACTTGATCGTTCCAAAATTGCTCTTTATTTAAACATGACATTGCATGCTAATTTTGGATTTTTCCATTTCAGAGTGATGTTTATGTCCACTAGTATAAAAATGTTCCTATTTCTACTGAACTTGTTAAATATAGCGTGATGATTAAGTAAATTTTAGTAAAGCAAATTAAAAGAAACTGGTACTTACTAAGGGTGCGTTTGCTAAATTTTTGGATTCACGATTTAGATTAAGAAATCAGATTAAAGATTTGGATTTAAAATTTAGATTTAGGATTAATAATATTATGTTTACTATAAATTTGAATTATGTTGGATTATATGATTTAGATTATATTACATTAGATAAGTTTACTATATGCAATTCAATTAATAAATTGTTCCTTTGAGTGATGACTTAAAGGGTCAGTTTTTTACTTTGCACATTAAATCCAGCAAATATTCAGATTTAGATTTTGAATCTCTCATTTTTAATTGGATTAGAAATCCATAATAAACTAGATTTCAAATCCAATAATGTGGGGGTCTCACACAAACTTTTGAATATGTCTTAGTAAACACTGGATTCGGATTACAAATCTAAATCTAGTAAGTAAATGTGGCCTAAATTTCTTCATAAATTAAACTATTTGCTATACTTAGGTAAGCCTCATCAGAAAGCCCAAAGCCAACAGGCTTTAGCCCAGCCTGGCCTGAATATCGGGCTTTTATAGGACTTGGGCTGACATTTAGCCTTAAGGGTCGGCCCGGGGCTGGGCTAAATTAACCCGATTAGACTAACCCATTGGACCGAGTTGTCAGGCCCGCTTCCATTTTCATTTGGTCCTAAATTCTGCCCTAATTGGTGATTGTTATTCTCCCTCTCTCTTTTATTCCTCACTCATCCCTTCAATATATACCCTTTTTCATCAATTTAATACCTTCTATAGCCTCTAACTTTTAATTTTTTAGACTCTCTTTTTATTGCTAGAAAGCAAGCTCTAAATTTACAAGCTTTCGAGTCTTAAAAGTTCGAGGTTTAATTTCTTATCTTTGTGAGCTCTTAAGTTTCAAATCTTTTACTCAAGTACTCCAACTTTTAATGTTTTTTTATTTTGGCAGTTTATAATTTTGATAGTAATTTTTAGCAATATTGTGTTATTATTAGTTTATAAGTTGTAACATTTCATAATTAAATAACTACAAAGACATATGATAATATTAATTGAGGAAAATGATGTTTTGATGTAGACGATTTACATAAAGACTATTTTAAAAGCTGCGTCCATAGGCCCGACCCTTCGGCCTTGCCCGATAGTCCATCGTAAGCCCGAGCCCATGGACTGAGCTTGGACCTCCATATTTCTGATTGCGCCATCCCGGCCTGACCCATTGGCTAGCCTGCTGGACATGGCTTTGGCTAGGGCTAGGCCCACTAGTTTTTGTGTCCTTTAACGACCCTCATACCTAGGGCATCTTGATATATCTAAGATTTGGAATCTAGGTGAATAGGTGAGAATATAAATCCATGTTTTGGCTGAGATGGGGATTTGGATAAAAATACACAAATAACCTTAATTTATCAAATTAATTACAAATAAATCTGAAGCTCTAAAACAAAAACTAGAGGTGTGCATGGTCGGATAGTTTTCTTAATAATATAAGTTATTACAAAGTTTTAGAGGAAAACATCAATTATTTCAAGTTCAAATTTAATGATAACCTTAATTTCCAATGGACCCAATGAAAATAATAAACTTCAATATCGAAGCCTACAATATATTTGCATAATATTTGTTTTGGGGATGGATTTTGAACTGGATCGAGTCATGAACGGAGAGTCGTCTAGTCATCAGAAAAGTCTTGAGAACATAGAAATCTAGCGTGGAGGAAAGGATAAGCATCCTTAGCGGCCTAGACGATGACAACCGCCAGTAAGCGCACCTTCTTGGGGTTGCCAAAGAAATGGAGAATGAGAGAGAGCCCCCAAATGTGTGTGTGAAATGTCAATGTATCTGCCCTTCTCAATAAGAGTGTTAAGCCTCATTATATAGAAAGTGGGGGGTAAACCCTAATTTTATGATGGCCAATCAATGATTGCCAAGTGTATGTAAAGGCCAACGTTTAGAACGCTGCCACGTGTCTCTAGGTTCATCCTCAACGAGAGGACGACACATCTATAACTACTGAGTAGGTCAGGGCGGTGGACCGACATAACGAACCTCATCCTAAACCTACCAAGTCGTATGCCTCCAATTCATTCCCAAGGCGGTAAGGGTCCATCTAAGTCTTGTCACTTGACTTGACGATTATATGTAAATAATCATAGGGGTCCGATCAGGGTGGGTGGAACCGTTGGATATGTCCGGGATGGAAAATTCATGTATAAGCATTATCCCCCTGTGCAAGTTCAAATATGTAGAACTTGAACTTGTACATAGTTTCAATGTGTGTTATGATCTTACTTGATGAGCCACCGAATTGTGAGATGTTCAACTGTGATGACGAATGTTTATTCACCTAATCAATCATGTAAGATTATCTTTGTTGTTGTAACCCCTAGTTGGATGTGATGATGTACCAATTGCTTTCATTTAGCTTCCCGTAAGAGTTGTAAAAAGTAGTTGGCTAGGCAAGTCTCTTTCAATAAAGAATCTGATTGTGCCGGCATTCACGAAAGGATGACTAGCTGAAACAATATATATACACACACACACACTAGCAATGCGCAACCTTAAGTTTTAATGTAAGCATAAGTGAGTATACATGGTGGTATATGTAGCATATGCATGTTCATAGTATGTCCAAATACGAAAGTATCATGACAAGTGAATAGAGTCATGCAACATTTTCTACTCACATTATTCTCGAATACGATAGATATAACTCAATGATGTGTTCCTAATCATTTCAATAGATAATTCATTAAAATCATGAGCAAATGCACATGCTGGAGTGCTGTTCGTAGATGATTCGACTTATGAAAGTGCAAACACATAGGAACCTGCATAATACTGCCTAAGAAGGGGCACATATGCACAAAAAATATAATCAAGTTGCTTAAGGAGGCGCGTGCATATTGGACTATCTGTAATGGTCATGCTTAAAGGGTTATATACCTATCCCTACTTCAAATTTTATCATGCATCATTTCATACTTTGGATGTTCACCAGACATGCTCATTCTTTCCCGTTTCGAACCATTATCATCCACCCCTACTTTGCACATACGTTCAAACCTGAGCTTCTACATCTCTACTTCGCACATATGTCGCTCTTACATACGACTTTTAACATGAGCATATTCATAATAAATCTCTAAGTTAGATTTAATTCATGCGACAACATTATTAATCTATGGTAATGAATGAAATAAGCAGTTAAAACAACTTGTGTATTTCAGACACGTTATGCCGGTCAAGTTCCTCTTTGAAGGGATTTGCAACATCGGCTAAATTCTGCCCAACTACCTTTGCTGAAATGTTTCTATTGCATTTCAGGAACAAACTTTACTAAACGTCTTAAATGTATCCCAGGGTCCTATTCTGCTGAAACATCTCAAACGCGTTCCAGGAACAAGCTTCGTTGAAACGTCTTAAGTGTGTTTTAGGAACAAACTTCGCTGAAATGTCTTAAATGCATTCCACGAACAATTTCTGCTAAAACTTCTTAAACTCATTTCAGGAACAAACTTCGCTTAAATGTCTTACACGCATTTCAGGAACAAACTTGGTCGAAACATCTTAGACGCGTTTCAGGATCAATCTTTGCTGAAACGTCTTAAATGGATTCCATGAACAAATTTCCGTGAAACATCTTAAAAGCATTCCATGATCAATCTTTATTGAAGCGTCTTAAATGCGCCCTAGGAACTAACTTTACTTAACGTCTTACACACATTTTAGGAACAAACTTCACCGAAATGTCTTAAACGCGTTCCAGAAACTAACTTTGCTGAAACGTCTTAAACGCGTTCCAGGAACTAACTTTACGAAAAAGTCTTAAATGCATTATAGGAGCCAACTTTACTGAAACGTCTTAAATTCATTCCAGGGGCGATCTTTGCGGAAACGTCTTAATTGCATTACAGGAGCCAACTTTGTTGAAACGTCTTAAATGCATTCTACGAGCATTCTTTGCTTAAACGTCTTAAATGCGTTCCAGGAACTAACTTCGCTAAATCATCTTACATGCATTTCATGAACAAACTTTGCTGAAACGTCTCAAATGTGTTCCAGGAACTAACTTCGCTGAAACGTCTTAAACACGTTCTAGGATGCTAAAACGTCTCAAATGCATTCCAGGACCCAACTTTGCTGGAACGTCTTAAATGTGTTCACTGATAACTGACTTGTTTTGAGTTTTCGGGTTTTTTTTATAACTACCAAATTCGAAGTAAAAATTATGATGCTAAACATCTTTCAATTCTAAGTCACCCCTCGTGACAAGTTTTTCATTATCTCGAGTGCGCTTAGTGGCAATTTTTTTCAACAATCCTAAGCTACCTATAATAGGTACACTTAGCAGTGATTTCTCCTCAATAATCCTAACTCACCCCACTTGGTAATTTTATCGTCACCTCGGATGCAATTAACGATGATTTTTACTCAACAGTCCTAAGTCACCCCCTCGTGGTAATTTTGTCATTTCCTCAGGTGCACTTAGCGATGAATCATCGACCCACCTATTAAGGTGATTTTATTATCACCGAGGCAACAATCGACCTTGAATACTCTGCTTGAGGCACCAGACATGGTTATTTCCTATTACCATGGGCGTGCAGAACAAACATAAAATTTTTTTCCACTATGTGGAATTACTGACACACTTAGAGGAGGCTAGATGCCCTTTTCACAATGATAATGTAGCTATGGAAGATAAAATTCTCATAGAAAATAAGTCCTTATTCTTGTTGTCTCGATTATTGGTAAGTAGGAGAATCTTTGAGTAAAATAGAAAACTGGTTGTGAGAGCAGATCTTCCAAACAGAAACGATAGTGTATAATACATCACAGGGAATATGTATATGTTGATATCTTCCCCTCCTTTCGAAGCTTAAAGAAATATAAGTCATTTTCTCGGCCATGACTAAATTCAATAATGACGTAGAGACTATAGGCCAATATACAAAAGAAAATATATCTGAAATCCCTCATGTGCATACTAGAGCCCCATTTAGGTGTGATTCATATTCATGTAGCAGAGATCATGAGACAGTACATGAGAATTCTCAGATTGTGGACAAGTCTTAGGAGTCCCTAGGACCCCTTTTATTGATAGATGGTGTGGGGACTGCCCACGCCTAGGGATCAGGCGTGAGGGGCTTCCCACGCCTAAGGATGAGGCATGGGGAATCATCTATGCCTTAAGACCTGTCCAGAGGCGCTGACACCAGCAGACGCTGACACCAACTGGCGCTGGTGTCTTTAGCGACTCAGGGCCTTCCCCGATACAGTGATGCCAACATCGTCAGGAGAGGGGCTCTCCCCTTCCCCTCTTCTACATGAACCACCGAGGAGGAGGCGGAGCTCAATCCCTTTCCTCTCGGCCTTGTTCCTATCAGTACAATATATTTCCTTTCTTGCCATTTTTTTAGAAACCACCATTTTATTTGAAAATAATCTAGAAATTTTGTGAAGATGAAGATGGATCAATTGTTTCCAAACCTTTCAACCATTTTCTTGAAAGATTTAAACATAAAATACAAAGCAGCCAAACTTGTTGCCCATTTTTTGTTTAATACCTTCAAGTGTTTACCAACATGCAGTTTTTCTTCACCAAGTAGAGACTCGATAATGTTCTAGAAATGAGAAAACCACTTTCTTCACCATCTTTAAAGAATCACATCTTTGTCTATTTTTTTTACTTTCTGTCATGGCAAGAGACCAAGAAAGGAACTGCGTTATGGAAATTATTATTGTTTTTTAACCATCCAAAACAAAACGAATCCCATAACTGAATACACAAATATACAAGAAACTCATTTTTTTTCCTTTTGAACATGGACGAAGGAAGCAGTGGAAAAATTCTTTCAAAAAAAAAATTTAAGTTCTAGAAATTCATTCTTCTATTTTGGGTTCCAAATTTTCATGAAGAAATCAAAGAAAAAAACACATTGATTTCGAAAAATAAACATACAATAGACCTTCCTCATGGAGGCTTCTCTTTGATAGACGACTCCCCAACGGAGTTGCATTATTTCGGGGATAGATTTCAAACCGATCGAGTCGTGAATAGAGAGTCATCTAATTATTAGAAAGCCTTGGAAACATGGAGGTCTAGCGTGGAGGAAAGGATACGCATCCTTAGCAGCCTAGACAGTGACGACCCCTAGCAAACGCACCTCCTTAGGGTTGTCAAAGAGTGGGAAAAGGAGAGAGAGCCCCCAAATGTGTATGTGAAATATCAATGTATCCCCCCCTTCTCAATAGGAGTGTTATGCCCCTTTATATATAAAGTCGGGGGTAAACCTTAATTTTATGATGGCTAATCAACGATTGTCAAGTGTATCTAAAGGCCTACGTATAGGACACTGTCACGTGTCTCTAGGTTCATCCTCAATAAGAGGATGACGCATCTAAAACCTATTGAGGAGGTCGTGGCGGCGGACTGACACAACGAACCACATCCTAAACCTACCAAGCCGTATGCCTCTAATTTATTCCCAATGCGGTAAGTGTCTATCCAAGTCTTGTCACTTGACTTGACGGCTGTAAGGAAATAACCACAGGGGTCCGACCAGGGCGGATGGACCTATTAGGTATGTATAGGATGGAAAATTCATGTATAAACAATATTTAAAGCAATGTTATGCCATAAATAATTCATACATCCTGATTCAATTCCTTTTTTCTTCTATATTGACTTTTTAAATTTTATATGTTAGCACATATACTGTCAATTTATAACAATTTTGAACCGAGTGCTATGTAGCATTATTTAATATTTTTTATCTTTCAAAAAATAAGCACTAACAAGTAAAAGAAAGACCTTAATTATGAGTTTTATAAAAAAAAAAAAAGAAAGTAAACTTGCAAATTAATCAGCAAGAAACTTGTAGTATATTTTGATTTGATTACATTATACCTACCGTTGGATCAAAGAAATTAGAACCTTTGGATTAGGAGTCATAAAATTATGATAAATTTTGTAGAATAAACAAGTTTAGTGGGTGGGTTTAAGAAATAACAGTTTTTAATAGTTTTAGGTAAAATCTAACAATAATTTTATAATAAAATGACCATCATCTAAATATGATGTATTTTAAAGATTTTCGGGTACATCAGAGGCATATAGACGATATACTTATTTGAGTGATGCATGATTTAATGAAATAATTAATGCTAAAAATTTGAAATTAAAATACCATAACCAAAACAATCACAATAATTTAAAACACATCAATCCCGCTCAAAATATTTCTTGACAATTGCTCAAATATTCACTCTCCAATCAACGATTTTTTCAAATATGTTGTGTTTGAAGGATTTTCGATTATATCAGAAGTAAATAGATGATATATTGATTTGAAAGATACTTAATTTAAAGAAGTAATTAATGCTCATAATTTTTTTTTAAATTTACAAAATTAAAACCCCACAATCACTCAACCAAAATCCCTAAAAATTTCAAAGCTCACCCCACTCCCGCACAAAGGACCTTGGAAATCACCATCACCCATTCCAAAAAAAATAGAAAAAAAATAATCTAATTATGGTGTGTTTGAAAGATTTTTAGGTAAAATTCAGTGGTATATAGATGATATTCCAATATGATAGATTTGAGAAAGTAATTAATGCACGTAATTTTTTTTAAAATTTGAAAAATTAAAACCCACCAACCACTCTACCAAACCACTAATTTTCCCTTCAAATTTGCTGAATATTAGGTATTGATGATATCATTAACTTGATAGAATATTGTCTTAATTGACTTTTTCTCATATTAAAGAAAGATATTCAATCATTAATTACCTCACTTATTTAATTAAAAATCAACAAAATCAAATTTTAAATTTGAAACCATTAATTACTGGATTTAATTAATTAAAAATACAAGTAAAATCAATTCACGAAATCTGTAAAAAAAAATAAAGGTAAAATTATCTCATCACAATTCCGTCAAATAATGGTTGATGATGTGATAAGAAAACTTGACTATATAATTAAAGTTTGAAAAAAATATTATTTCTTAAAATTACTTTCAAAATTTGTTTATTTGATGTAATTACTTTAAAATTATAAACTGAGTTCCATGTCTCAAATCAATGAAGTCTTATAGTTAAAAAAACTAGTCACAATTCTGCAAACAATACTATTTTTATTCTTACTCATCCCTTAAAATAAGCTATAAAGGAAATTAAGATCTCTATTTGTTCGTCTTTTTCCTGAAATATATCATGTAAATATGACCTAATAATTTCATGTCCACAATAAGATGATCGCTTTGCTACAATCTCAATTATTTTTTGCACTTTCCCGACCATCTATCCAAGCAATTCTCTCTGAAGCTCGTACTCCACAGCTACTCTCCATGTATCATTTGTCAAACATTTTCATCTTCACATTAATTTATGGTTACGACTGTTAAACCGGATAGTCATAATAAGGCTTTGTTTTGATAAGATTTAGTCAATGTGATAATTTTGATGAAGGTAAATAATATGTAGATTAATATTTTAGTAAATTGTGTAGGCTTTAAATAAAGTGAAAATAATATTGAAAGCACTTCATTGCAAGTGTTTATGCAAAAATATTAAAGGGTAACTGAAAGCTAGGATTGTGAGATACATGGGGTGTATTTTAAAGAGCAAAAAATATATCAAAAGAACTCTAAATGGGTTTAATCAAATTTGTGAACTTAGAAAGTTACAAGAAATTCAGAACTAGATCAAAACGATCACGACAAATAAGGTATCAGAACGAACCAGACAAGATTTTCTAAAAAGATCAAGGCCCGGTTCAACTCTTATTTGACATCCAAACGACTCAACTTTGGCACATCGAACCGTCTGAAATTGATCCATCGATGCATCAATTTTGTGCAATTGAGGAATAAAAAATCTTTGATTGTCAACCGGTCCACCAGAGAATTCTAACCGATCCACCAGGACTCCAATTGGTGCACCGATTGTTATAACCAGTGCACCAGTTGGTATATTTAAGAAATCATTCCTTGATTTAGGAACTAGCGCAATAGTTCCTCAACCGGATGCTAGAATGTTTTTTAACGCTATAACTATCCAGCCATTCTTATTGTTCCACGCTCCTCTCGACATCTTTCAACTCATTTTCTATGAAGTTCTGTAGAGTTTTATATTTTTAGAGACTTTTCTCAGTGTTGATTTGAGAAATTTTTTAGAGAGAAGTTAGAAAATATTGTTAGCATAAGATTGAGAGATCTACTCTTTGAGAGAGTAGCGATTTGACTAGAGATCAAAATCTTGATCGAGTTGTATTGTCAATGTTTGATTGACACCATAAGCATACAGGGTTTGTAAGAAATTGGTCCTCATCCGTAAGAGGATCATGAGGGTAAAATCTTTATGGAGGATTCTTGAAGTGTGGAAGCAGGGATAGACTATCTCAAACCACATAAAAACATCATGTGTTGAATCTCTGTCTTTTTTATTCACGTGCACTTTACTTTTCGTATTTAACTTCTAGCACGTTTTACTTATTCACTTTAATATTCTCAATCATTATTACTTTATTTTATTTACTTTGCACATTTTAACTTCCCTATATATTAAATTCTTACTTCACTGCTAATTGAGATTAATTCTTTATTCTTCAATTACTATTTGAGTTAGTTAATTTAATTATACATTTATAATTAATTGCTTGATTGTTTATTTATAGTAATTATCTTTTCTTTTAGATAATTTAATATTGAGCTAAAAAAATTTCTTTTAAATATTGACCGAGAACAACAAAATTAAATTGTTTTTAAATGCACAAGCTATAAATATTTTATATTGTGGGTAAGTATAAATAAATTCAACCATATTTACATGTTTGAATTTACAAAAAAATATTTATCACACATGAAAAATCATACATGAAGGGACAAACAACGCTAAAGACCCTAAAATTGATATTCTCATAAATGAATATGAAGAATTTTAAAATGAGAGAAATTGAAAGTATTGATGATATATTTGCACGTTTGATAGCATTGTAAATTCTCTAAAAATTGTTAGTAATACCTTTAGTAATAGTGATTTATTGATTAAAGTTTTAAAGTCTTTATCAATATAATGGGAGAACAGGACAATTACTATTCAAGAAATGAAAGACCTTAAGACGGTTTCATTTGAAGAACTTATGAGATCATTGATGACTCATCAAGTGGAGTATATGAAAGAGGATGTAGATTATGTAAAAAGAAAAAAAATCTATAATTCAAAACCACATCCATTGAAAGGAAAATGAAGAAGAAGACGGAATCCTAATTCGTTTCACAGAGAAGCTTCAAAAGCTATTTAACAAGAGATTGTCACTTCAGAGAAGAAATCTAAAGAAAAGGGAACTCTAATTGACAATGAATATAAAAATGTACAATTATGCATAATGACACACATAAACAATTTTAGTAAGCATAATTTTATGATAATCATGATTTTAGAGAAATGACATGAAAAACTACTCTTTTGGGTTGCGTACATTTTTAATAATAAAAATTCAATAATACTTTAAAAAATGCATATATCAAGGGGAGTTTTTTAAAAGGGAAATTCGTTTTTAAAAGTACTATTTTTTTACAAAATGAGACATTTATTGAAACTTAATTGAATATTTTTTTTATAATTTCAAGGGGGAGCATAATGTTTTTGCAATCAATTCTCTCTCTCTCTTCATTAAAATAGAGTGATTTTTAACTCTAATTAATGTGACAATTTTATTGACAAAAAATCATATGTGGACTAATATTTTAATCAAGTGTAGCTTCTAAATAAAGTGAAAATAATGTTAAAAATACTTAATTCAATACAACAATTATGTGCTTTCAAGTGTGTAGGTTCTAAATAAAGTGAAAATAATGTTGAAAACACCTAATTCATTACAACAACTATTTGATTTTATAGCACATAAACACCACATTTTAGAGCAGAACGTGATGAACAACCAACGTGGGTCACAGGCCGCCTAATGAGAAATTCCCAAAACTCGGGCCTCTCTTTAGTAGCTCTCTTTATCTTACAACTCTCTCTCTTTCACTATCTTGGAGCTACCCAATGCGCTCTTTGCTAAGATCTGTTGGAAATAATGTATTGCATTATGAGATTAAATGGAAATAACAATAATACAACAATCCTGTAAATATATTAGTTACAACAGGTAAAAAAAATAGTTACGAATAGCAATGCAAATACAATAATTATGAAATATAAATAAAGAAAATATCAGCGTTAAATAAATCAGATAGAGAAACAGTATATTCAGAAATCAAACCGAGTCATGTTTGCACAATTTTCTTAAAACAATTACGTGTACTAAGGTTGATAATGGCGTTCGTTTCCCAAGATAAAATGGTTTGAGACAGCTGAAGAATATTCAACTTCACCACCTTGATCGAAATGACTTGTTAGAATTCTACCACCAGATTAATGACATAAAACCAAGACTTGGACCGGAAAATCAAACCATCGACATAATCGAATCAAACCGAAAATTAAATCGAATAGAACCGAACTGAACCGAAAACTAAACTAGGACTGAACTGAAAACTGAACCAATAAAACATGAAGAAAAACTAGAAAAAATGTGGAGACCAAGAATTAAGATAAAAATAGAGAGCTAGAATACTTTTTTGATGTATAAAATGAGGATAGGAAGACCTCATTTTATACTACTTATGGGGGAGGTGTCATAAATAGTATTTAACCCATTAAAATGCCATTTAGCAAAAATTAAGTCCAAAACACATCTTTTCTTAGGATTAACTACCCTGAGGTTCTTGTTTGGAGTCATTTGTTTATCCCAGAATAAGCCCCCCCTCAGTCACTGCCATAGTTGACCCAGTATCAAACCTCTTTTCTAGATCCTCACTTCTATGGGTTCGTGGAACTCATCGAAGAGCCAAATATCATAGTGGTTGTGGGCCCCAGAAAATTTTTTATTATTGAACTCGCGAAATCTAATTTTAGTACTTTTGATAGGAAGTGAAAAATGAGTGTCTTCTACGTGCTTTGTTCCCCATAAAAGAATAACAAATTTGTCTTGATGGGCCTCTCAAAACTCAGTTAGCAGGAAACCCAATCTATGAGTAGGTACTTCTCACCTAGTTCCTCAATGTCGTACTCATTGGGGTCGCCACACTCCTTGAGATATTTTTGTGTCCTTTTGGGTACGGCGCTTTCTATATCACGCATGATTTATCATTAAGATCCTTCCATTTAGCAGTATCTTAGGATGGCATAGCCTTAAAGTTAAGAAGTTAAGGGCGGGTTCAAATGAAAAAAAGGTTTGCGGTGGATACCTAGGCACCTAGAGATGAGGAAGGGCGTAGTAAGCGACAAAATTCTTCAGATATCATTTTGAAAACAAAAAAAGACCTCTTCCTTTCTTTCTTCTTTCTCAAAACACCTTTATGGAATGAAAATGATCTATATGTATAGATATCATCATCTACATCTAGAAAGTCGTATACTTTGGAAGAAATCCCATAAGGTACATCTTGCACCTATGGGCCGTTATATCTATCCAAGAAGATACTCGAAACGGGAAGAATAAACAAACCCACCCGGTGGACTGCCGAGCTACAAGTCCCACGACACAAGAGCGAGATTCTCTAAAAAATTTAAACTTTTTTCCTTTAAATAGAAAAATAAAAATGGTTTTGGCCTTAAACTACAAAATATTTCATATTCTATGACCTTTGGGCTTCCTGTGCGAAGGAAAAATAAATCTGGAGCAAAAGACAGCCCATTGATCCATATAGAGAGAGCATCTAGGTTTATCAAGTTATCACCCTTGATACAAGCATCCGTATATATATCACTCCAACATTTTCTCCATTTTTCAATGTGAAATTCTATAATTCCCACCTATTTTTTTCATTCTCATTTAGCTCATTTTGGAAGATAATTTCTCATTCATCCCAAAGTCAAATTTGACAAATTAATAGTCTATTATTGATGTACTCGTGGAGGAGAACTCAAAAATTCTAAGACCTTACACTTTTCCGTAGTGGGTCTCACCTAAAAATTTGTCCAAATTTGGTCTACGAAAATGGTGTACAAAATACCCATTTTCCAACAATTCCTCACATGAATGAAAATTGATGACCAACGACACGTCAAACATGGTGATAGAATTCTACATTCTGAAACCTGCATAGGATATGTAGGTTTTACCCTTTGAACCTTCCCTTGTGTAAGTATGTTTATTTTACTAGTTGATCAGTAGACATGATGTCTTTGAATTGTTTGACTTTTTGTGTAAACGATGACATACTACACACATGAGTCATCCTTGACATAGTCAGTTCTCATGATTATGATCGTTTTGTCGATGAACATCCTCCTGGTTCTACAAGAGTTTCTAAAGAATTGTGCCCTTACAATTTCCATAAGAGCGGCCTCACTTCACTCTCACATAGGTGATCTCTTAATTTAAGAGTAAATCCGTATTACTCAGCTCAGATCTCACAAATTCTGATTCATAAGAATCATTAAATGTTCAGCTTAACCTGACCTCAATGGGTATCACCGTTTTCATCATATGAATGGATAGGGAAAATCCTTACAGTGATTCAACTAACTTTATACAATTAGGTTATTTATTTAAACCTAGATCTTGAGATCTCCAGTCAACTAGGTTGAGTTTTATTTGTATCAAACTTATTTTTGCATGGGCTTTAGTCACATTCACATCAATGAATTTTCCACTAACTCCCTATATTTAATCCATTAGTTAACGGATCTGGAATGTTATCATTTGACTTCACATAGTCAAGAGTGATAACCCCTGTCAAGAGTAGTTGTTTAATGGTATTATGTTTTTTGGCGAATGTGTCTAGACTTAATATTATACATATTACTTTGTGCCCTTCCAATAACACTTTGACTATCACAGTGTATACAGATTGGTGGCACATGTTTTGTCCATCTACGAATATCCTCTAGGAAGTGGTGTAGTCACTCGACCTCCTCTCCATATTTTTCCAAAGCTATATGCTCAGATTTCATAGTGGATCTAGTTATAACAGTCTATTTTGAGGATTTTCATGCTACGATAATACCTCCTCGTATGAAAATATACCCACTAGTAGAATTCGTATCTTTCTTATCATATATCCAATTTGCATCAATATATCATTCTAGGACCGCTAGATATCTTGAATAGTGTAGTCCATAACTTCAAGTATATCGTAAGTACCTCAGTTCTCTTACAATGACTTTCCAATGTTCAGCTTCAGGATTACTTGTGAATCTACTTAGTTTACTTACTGTATAAGCTATATCATATCTTGTACAACTCATCAAGTACATCAGACTCCCTATCACTCTAGAGTATTCTACTTGAGAGATACTCTCACATTTATTCTTGGATATATGTACATTTGTATCCATTGGTGTTTTTATTCACCAGTGTCATCTTCGCTAAATTTTCCAAGAATAGAATTTACATAATGAGATTGACTTAAAATAAGTCCATCTTATGTTCTTTCAATTTTTATTCTGAATATAACATCAGCATGTCTCATGTCCTTCATATCAAATCTAGATTTTAACATGTCTTTCGTAGAGTTGATCATCTTATTATTACTCTCAACGATAAACATGTCATCAACATACAAGCACACAATGACATATCCATTTTCTGTATCTTTAACATAGATATATTTATCACATTCATTGATTTTAAATCCAATTCACATCATGTGACTGTAAAATTTCTCATGCTATTGTTTTGGTGTTTGTTTCAAATCATACAACGATTTGACCAATTTACAGACTTTCTTTCCTTGAACAAGAGCGGAAAACCCTTCTAGTTATTTCATGTAGTTTTTTCCCGCTAAATCTCCATTTAGAAAGGCTTTCACATCCATTTAATGTACTTCAAGATTTCGTAAAGTTGCAATTACAAATATTATCCTAATGGAGTTTATTCTCGACATCGGAGAATATGTATCAGAATAATCATGACCTTCATTCTATTTGTAGCCTTAAATTTCAAGTCTAGCCTTGTTTTTATGAATTGATCCATCGACTTTCATTTTTTGTTTGAAAATCTATTTGGAACTCAAATGTTTACAACTAGGTGGAAGATCCACTAGTTTTCAAGTATGGTTTTGTAAAATGGAATCAATTTCACTCTTAATGGCCTCTTTCCAAAAAGGACCTTCATTGGAGTTTACAACTTCATTGAAAGTTGTTGGTTCATATTCAATCATATAGGTTAGAAAATCAGGACCAAAATACTTTTTTGTCCTAGCTCTTTTACTCCTTCTAGGTTCTACCACGACTTCTTCATATTGGTCCTCACTATTTTCTTCATCAATAGTTTCAATAAGTCTTTTTGAAGAGCATGACTCTTCCTTGGACTTGTAAAGAAATACATGTTCAAAGAATGATGCATTCCTAGACTCCATCATCGTGTTCTCGTGAATCTCAGGATTGCTAGATTCGTACACAAGGAATCAATACACACTATTGTTATTTGCATAACCAATGAAAATGCAATCGACAGTTTTAGTCCTATCTTCACCTTTTTGGGGTGTAGGTACCATAACTTTAACGAGGTATTCCACATTCATAAGTATTTTTATGAAGGTTTTCTAGCTTTCCATAATCATATGGGGTCTTATCCTATTTCGTTTTGGACATCTTATTCAAAAGATAGTTAGCCATCAAAACGGTTTCTCCTCACATATTCTAAGGTAATCCAGAATTCATCAACAATGCATTCATCATTTCTTTCAAGGTACGGTTTTTAAGCTCAGCAACACCATTCGGTTGAGGTGAATAAGGTGCTGTGATTTTATGTATAATCCCATGTTGAGCACAAATCTTAACAAACGATGATTCATACTCACCACCTTGATCACTTCTAATACCTTAATTTTCCTATTCAGTTGATTCTCAACTTCATTTTTATAGAGAATGAACTTCTCTATAGCTTCATCATTGCTCTTTAGCAAATATACATAATAGTATTTTGTGCTATCATTAACAAAAGTAATAGAATACTTATTACCACATCTTGTTTGTACAAATTTTAACTAGAAGTGTATCAACACTTTGAAAATTTTGTTAATTTCTCGAAGATGAAAATATGTTTATTTTTTAAATATCTTCCAAAACAAACCAAATAGCACTTTTACAGATAACTGTTAAGATAAACTGGTGGGGTTCTAAGACCTAATCCAGTACTAGCCCTTTCGAAAGTATTCAGTTTCATGTAATTGAAGGGACAAGTGCTCTTAAATTCCAATTTCTTAGAGATAACTTCTTTGTATAGTTACTTCCAGTTTCAAAATTTTGGATAATGTTAAAAATAACTTTTTAGGTTGGAAAAACCCAAATTATTTTCAAAAATAATTTTTGGATAATTTTTGAAAACCAAATTAGTTTCCAAAATTAATCGTATAACACAATAACTTGTATAGAAATAATTGTTTTAAGATTGTTAGAAATAATGTATTGCATTACGAGATTAAATGGAAATAATACTATAACAATTATGTCAATATATTACTTACAGTATGTAAATAATATAATTACAAATAACAATGCAACTACAATGATTATGAAATGTAAATAAAGTAAATACCAACATTAAATAAATTGCACATAGTAACAGTATATTGAAAAATCAAACCAAATCATGTTTGCACAGTTTCCTTAAAATAGTTACGTCCTCCTCACTTGTGGTACTAAGGTTGATAACGACGTATATTTTTCAAGATAAAACAGTTTGAGGTAGCTGAAGAGCACACAATTTCACCACTTTCATCGAACTGACTTGTCAGAATTCTACCATCAGAGTAACGACATAAAACTAAGACTTGGATCGAAAAACTAAACTATCGAAGGAACTGGAAATAAACTGAACTAGACTGAACCGAAAACCAAACCAAGAAAACTTGAAGAAAAACTAGAAAAAATGTGGAGACCAAGAATTGAGAGAAAAGAGAGCTAGAATATTTTTTTAGTGTGTAAAATGAGGAGGAGAATATCTCATTTTTACTACTCATGGATGAGAGGTGTCATAAATAGTATTTAACCTATTAAAATGTCATTTAAACAAAATTAAGTTCAAAAATGTTTTTTCCTTTGAATTGAAAAATAAAAAATGTTTTGGGCCTTAAACTACAAATAAAATTTCATATTTTGTGACATTTGGGTTTTCTATGAAAAGGAAAAATAAATCTGGAGCATAAGATAACTCATTAGCCCACATAGAGGTGGCCCATATAGAAAGAGCCTCTAGGCTTATCAACTTATCACCATTGATACAAGTATCTCTATATATATCACTCCAACCTTTTCTTCCTTTCCAACTTGAGATTTCTACAATTCTCACTTATTTTTTCATTCTTATTTAGCTCACTTTGAGAGATAATTTCTTATTTATCCCAAAACTAATTTTGATAAATTAATAGTCGATTTCGATGTACTCACAGAGAAGAACTCAAGATCTTATATTTCTACGTAGTGGGTCCCACCTATAAATTTGTTCAAAATTGATTTACGAAAATAGTGTACAAAAAACTCATTTTCCAACAAGCTATTTATTAACTCGCTCTAGAAAATCTCTCTCTCTATCTATCTCTCTCTCTCTCTCTCTATATATATATATATATATCAACTCTCTTAAGCTCTCCCCCAGCTCTCTCTTTCAGCTTCGTCGCAGCTTCTCTCTCACAGTTTTCTCTCACGGCTTTCTCTCACATCTCTCTATTGTCTCGTAGCTCTGTCTCGCAACAAGCTCTCCCTCCAACTCTCACTCTCTCAGCTTTGTGCGCAGCTCTGTCTCCTAGCTCTATATTACTTCAATTTCGTAACTCAGAACCAAAAGTAAAGGTTTCATTCTCATATTCGTGTTTGATTTATTGTGATTTTTGTCTAATATGATTTTTAAGTTTTTATCTGAGTTAATTAGGGTTTGTGTTCCTAATTTCTAGATATGCAGCTGTCAGGGTTCTTGCAATCGATGAGTTTTGAGTTTGAATCCTCTCGATTAGAAATTTATATGCACAGTTTTGTATGAACTTTTAATTGTTAGTTGAAAAGTTCTTTGTATGTCATGTTTAGACGTGTCAATTTCAAGATTTTCAACAAAGAAAAAATATTGTTGCATAAAATTAGTTACCCATTATATAAGTTTTTGCCTAAGGTTTTCATTTTTGAAATTTCGTTGTTTGGAAATGGTTTAGTTGTGTGGGATTAGATGTTTTTTATGTTGGAGATGGAATTGAGCTTATGAGCTCTATTTTGTAATGGAAAGCTTATGAGCGATGTTTTGTGATTCATTAAGTAATCTCCACTTGGATATGAGATGTGGTCTTGTTTAGTGTACAAAACATGTGTTTTTTATTGTGCGCTCAGTCAAATGTGTTCATGTACCTCCATTTGAATACTCTGAAGAATGTTAAGTTACTGGTCATGATTTCATCTTTTCATTTTAATTATGATAATGATTCATTATGTGTTTTAATTCATTAGGTTCTACATAAAGTTAAATGCATTTAATGTACGTACATTGGAAGAGTTTTGTTTCTAAGTTTCTATGCCATGATTGTGCATGTGTTTGATAGAGGGAAACTTGCCTGGAATGAATAAAGAGTCAGTCCCTCTTCTCATGAACTTCCTTCGAAGATCCTAGTTTTTCCTTCAATAGACCATAACCACATTCAGTATGAACGTGACTAAAACTTTTGATGCGGTAATTAATTGGCATTGGGTGATGATAGAACTTTATATTACTGGATTAATGTTCGGGTTAATAAAAAATCCTAATTCCTTGTCTTAGTTGCTACATTAACTTAAGATGCTAAAAGCTAGAATTGTTTTCATTTTCCCACTATGTATAATAATAATTAGATTGAACTTTGTACCATCTAATTCACTCCTTAAAGAAACTACCTCCACGTCAATTTTTTTCCTTTTTCTAATGGTAGTTTGTTTTTGTAGCAGTTGAGGAACTGTGCTTGATATCTTGGATGGGATCATTTTGGTAGGTTTGTGATTATTGGGTTTTTTTTCTTCCCTATTGCATTTGGAGCATCTTTTAAAGCTTTGTTGATGCTATCGATGGTCACCCAACTAGTCACAGAAGACCAAAATAGAAAGCAAGGCATATTCGTTGGTACATGGTTAGAAAGCTCAGGCGAGAGATCACTATTGTTTACTAATGATCACACATTATTACATTTCAGGACTATTTAAACTTCTAACAATAAGTCCATGCTTAACTTTTTGCTAGTCAATCATCAGAAAATCATGATTTGGCTAACTAGGTGAGCATCAATTGTCATTGAGTCTTCCTTAATCAAAGTCAAAGTTATGAATTATGAATGTAAATGCAAAAGATTTCATGTCATGAGAAGTTAATAGAGTTCAATTGTGTTCCCTCTTGTAATGAAGTTTTGAAATTGAAATTATAAATAGAGAAATGTTGATGATGAATAATTTCTTTTCTATCCTAGTTATTTATATTGGTTAAATATGTTGAGATTTCATTTGAAAAAAATAAACAACTTTATATGTGAATATAGTTGTTTAATGCGTAAGAATTGAACATGATTGTAGTTTTATAATCCATTATTGTTTAGGATAAAATAGTACTTTTAGCAGTTATGTTATGAAAATGGATAACAATTGTTTTATGTTATATAAAAATTGAAGTTAGGATAACAAGTCGAACGATCAAAGTTGTGTAACTATACGTGACCGTTGACATCAGATAGTGATTTTTAACCATTATATTTTTTTTTATAGTAATGTTTCTAATCTTACAAAAAAAGTATCATAAAATATAGTTAGTGTGATTTGAATTCTTTAAAATTAAATCAGGTTGTCAATCTACATTGTCTTTATTACTTTGTATAGATATTTGTATTCACACATTGACCTAATTAACCAAAAGAAATTGAAAAGTACAATGAATGTCTTCTAACATATACATAGTAAATTTTCACGTACAAGTATCTATACTTTGTATAGATATTTGTATTCACACATTGACCTAATAATAATTAGATTAATTTTTCAAAATAAATATTTTATCTCTTTATATATAGTAATTAGTAAATTCAATATAGTAAATTCTAAAAAGAAAAATAGAATTCAACATATATATAAAATATGTAGATAAATAGCCAATTTAAATCACATTATTGTTATTAAGAAGGTCAATTAAAGACTAGTAAGAAAATCACATGGACAAAATAGTCTAAAGATGTTTCTCCAATTTTGGCAGTTTTATGTATGTTATTTCATTTTATTGGCTAAAAGAGTTTAAAATATAGGGAAAACTATAAAATACACCCTCAGACTTTACATTTGCTGTCATTTCTAATCTTAAACCATTATTTTTATTATTTAAAATTTTGCATTCAAAACTAACATTTCATCTATTTTAATAGACGTAGTAGTTAGTTTTGAACAATATGACGCTGTTTCAAATTCTTAAAATAAAAAAGAGCTCCTCTTAATAAAAAAGAGAGTTCATCAAAATCCCTTCGATAAAAGTAAGGTAAATTCCTATGGAATGACTCTTGAGTAGAGTTTAATGACATAAAGACCTTTTGGATAGTTTTAAGAATATTAAGCCAATGTTTCTATTCGTTCTGCTAGATCATGGTCTGGCAGAAAAATACTATACTAGAACATGATCTAGTAAGTGTTAATTTTAACACAAAACTGCTAGACCGTGATCCAACATAATATTTTCTGCTAGACAGTGACTTGGCACATGGAAATTTTATTTGTTTGTTCCGCTAAATCATGGTCTAGCAGAATATATTATGCTAGATCACGATCTAGTAAATGTTAATTTTAACACAAATCTGCTAGACCATGGTCTAGCATAATATTTTTTGCTAGACCATGATCTAGCAGAATATTTTAGATTAAATTTACTTAAAATAGGAGGGGTCTTTATATAGTTAACACATGTCCCCAAAGGTCTGAAGCTGAAAATTTTCCTAAAAGTAGATAGCTTGGCTCTACGAAGAAGACAGTAAGCGAGAGACTTTGACTTCACAGGGCTTGAGGAGAGCACTTCGCTATGTCTTCTCGCAAAGTGTGAGAGAGAAAGCTTGGTTATATCTTCTTCGCAGAGCAGAGCAGCACACGACTCTTCTGGTCATAGAGATACATGAGTAGAGTATGAACGGATCTATTATCAAGAGAAGATTTTGTAGCACGCCTACAATCCCAAATTGGGTACGAACTCCTGCTGGAATTGGGAATATGGAGCCATGGGATTAGGATTTAGAAGAGCAGGCAATGGGTTGTATTAGCTCATAATTTGTCTCTCTCCTAGTCAGATTCCTTTTTAGCGTGTTCCTTCGATTGTTCCGACACATGGCAGCCCCAATGATTGCAATGTATCTTAATATGGTTAGGGAGAATATTCTCTAGGGTGTTTTCTATTGGTGCACTAGGATTTTGCCCTAATAGAATGTATCTTAATATGGTTAGGGAGAATATACTCTCTCTCTCTCCCCNCCCCCCCCTCTCTCTCCTTCTTTCAGAAAGCTTTTAAGCTCTGTAATGGGTGTGTAGGGATTGTATTGTAGAATGCAATATACAAGCTTACTGATTTTAGAGATACTTATTGTATTAATCCATTTCTTTATATTGTATTAAAGCCTAAAGACAAAAGTCATGAGCAACACAGTAGATTCGAGCAATGATACTGCAGCAACCAACAATGGTGGGACAACAATCAACACTCGAACTTTTGCACCTGCAAATCAACCTATCTCTGTACAAAACCCAAAAACCTTAGCTCAGGGAGGTAACCAGTTCTCAAGCTTCTTCAATTCATCTTTGTCCATCAAACTTGGTAGTAATAATTTTTTACTCTGGAAATCTCAAGTTATCCCTGTTGTAGTAGGAAATGGTTTAGATGATGTTTTGTTTGGTGAAAGTATATGCTCACCCAAATACAATGAAAATGGAGAGTTAAATCTAGCTTATAAAACCTGGGTAAGATGTGATCAATTGTTGTTAAGCTGATTAAGAGCCTCTATGACAGACGGAGTGCTCGATTCTGTTATTAACTACAGAACCTCTAGTGAGGTTTGGAACTCACTAGAAATTTTCCTCAAGATCTCGTTTGATGTATCTGAAAGGAAAACTCCAAGTAGCTACCAAAGACACTCAGACGATCTCAGAATATTATGATTATGTAAGGTCATTAGCAGACTCTCTTAATGTCGCAGGTCAACCTGTTCAAGAAGAAGATCTTATTCTGCATGTTTTAGAAGGCATGGGGCTTGAGTATGACTCGGTAGTAGTGAACATCAATTTCAGGGTTACGAGCATGAGCCTTGAGGATGTCCAATCCCTTTTAATGAATCATGAGAATAGGATAGAAAAATTTAATGCTGCTAGTTCCTCAATCTTGAAAGCCACGACCAACTTAGCTACTTCTTCTCAGTTTGGAAAGAAGGGTCAATCTGGAAATCAAGGACACTACAACTAGAACTACTTCAACAATAGAAACCAAAACAAGTTTGGCAATGTGGGTGGATCTTTTAACAACAAAGGAGGAAGACGAGGTGGCAGATTTGGAAGGTTTGGCATCAGACTGATATGTTTGGTTTATGGTAAACCTGGACATGGTGCCAACATTTATCATTATAGGTTTGACAGAAATGCCAGTCTAAATTTTCAATAGTAACAAAACTAAATGCATCAGAACTATCAAGTCTCACTTGCTGCCTTTAATGTTGGTCCAGAATCCATTGTTGATTCTTCTTAGTATGTAGACAGTGAAGCCAACAATCATGTCACTCCTGATTTCAGTAACCTGAGCATTGCTTCTGAATACACAGGACCAGATAGACTAGAGTGGGTAATGGTACTCTTCTCCTTATCACTCATATCGGCACAATAACCCTTAAGACCACTCATACACCACTAAGCTTAAATCTATCTTGTGTGCACCAAAAATCACTAAAAACCTTGTCAATGTATCTAAACTAACCCAAGATAATAATGTTTACTTGTAATTTCATGACAAGTTTTGTTTTGTGAAGGCCAAGCAAACATAGAGAGTTCTTCTTCAAAGGATGCTTAATGATGGCTTGTACCAACTGCAGATACCTGCCAACAGGAAGTTTGCTGCACTGGCTTGCACTCTGGTCTCAAAATTCCCTAATATGTATCCTGTCAATCTTAGTCAACATGTTACTAGGCCTATAAGTAACATTGGATCTACTAGTAAGAACTTTAGGTTGTTTTTCAATTCTAAGAATTGTACTCCTGTTATCAACTTGGTGAATACAAATGATTTTTTACCTAGTTCTGATATTGACACCTCTCAAAACTCTACTGTTAAGTTTTGGCGTATGAGGTTAGGTCATCCTTCACATAGAATTTTATATCATGTTTCAAAATAAATTAAAACTCCTCTACCCATTGCCAAACGGTTTTTCTGTTATGCTTGTAAACTTGGAAAAATTCATGCACTACCATTTCCCTTATCTCAAACCATCACAATACAGCCCCTTGAACTTATTTATATTGATATATGGGGCCCTGATGCTACAACTTCAAGGGAAATATTTAGGGTATTACATACACTTCTAGATGCTTTCAGCAAATTCACATGGACCTATCCCCTAAAACTTAAATCACAAGCTTTTGATATCTTCATCCTGTTTCAAACTATGGCAGAAAAACAGTTTAACATTCCCATTAAAATTGTTTAAACAGATTAGGGAGGGGAGAATAGACCTTTCAAACCATACCTCGAATCAAAAGGCATAATAGTGAGACATCCCTGCCCACACACCCATCAGCAAAATGGGAATGCTGAGAGAAACCACAGACAAATCATAGAAATTAGATTGACCTTACTTGTCCAAGCCTCCCTTCCCCTAAAATACTAGTGGGATGCTTTTCAATGTTCAACTTACCTCATTAACAGACTACCAACACCAATTCTTGGTCATAAATCACCTTATGAGGTCCATTTTAAACAAAAACCTGATTACTCCACAGTAAGGGTGTTTGATTGCTTCTGTTATCCCTATCTCAGATCTTACAACACTCACAAATTCAATTTAGATCTTCTCGTTATGTTTTTTTAGGCTACTCTCCTACTCACAAAGGTTACAAGTGTCTTCACAATTCATATAGACTATATATCTCGAGACATGTAATGTTTAATGATTCAGAATTCCCTTTTCTAATTTAACTCTAGTTTTCCTCACTTTATGCATAATTCTCCATCTGTCACATTGTCGTATGTTCCTTTACCTTTCCTTCCTCTACCAAGTGCAAGTCAAGGTGCTTCTTCACTCCAAACAGGTACTTTGCAACAAGAAACTTATCCTCAAGCATCCAATGGGGTAAGACTATCTCAATCTCCTTCCTTACCTATTTCACCTACCCCTGTCTCCACTGCCTCACCCAATCCACCTACCTCAGCACCAATATTCCATCCACTAGAAATCTCATAGTCTCTTTCCATACCCATCACCATTGAGCACCCTCTCTACCATTCATCCTAACTCAACAACCTACCCTAACTCTCCTACATGTTCCCAACCTGCTCTTATCAACCGATCCCATGATAACAAGAATCAAGATTGACTCTCTCAAACCTAAATTCTATCTTAGCACCAAACATCCTCTTACATCCTTCTTTGTACCTCAAGAGCCATTATCCACTAAACAAACTCTTATTGATCCCTTTGTCGTTACAAGGTATGAATGAGGAGTACCAGGCACTTCTTAAGAATGATACATGTGATTTAGTTCATTTCTCTCCATCTATGAACCTTATAGGAAATAAGTGGGTGTATAAGGTCAAGATGCATGCTAATGGCACTATTGAAAGGCTTAAGGCCAGGTTAGTTGCAAAGAGTTTTCACCAAAACCCAGGCATTGATTACAATGAAATGTTTAGTCTGTTAGTTAAGCATAGCATAGTTAGGACAACTCTCACTTTGGCTCTCACATTCAACTGGCTTATAAGATAGCTTGACATCAATAATGATTTTCTATATGGATTAACTGAAGAGGTAGTGTTAAAGAAACAAATTGAGGGGTTCACTGATGCTTATCAACCAGATCATGTTTGTAGACCTAAGAAAGCTTTTTATGGCTTAAAAAAAGCACCTAAGGCTTGGTGTGACAGTATGAGACATACCGTATTATAGTGGGGTTTTATGCATGCTAAATCAAATGCTTCTCTATTTATTCTCCAACAAGGCACCTCACTTCTCTACATTGTAATCTATGTGGATGATATATTAGTCATATGGAACAATTTTTCTCAAATCAGACAGTTCATTGTCAATTTGCATAAAAGGTTTGCTCTCATAGATCTTAGGCCACTGCAATTTTTTCTGGGCATACAAGTTACAAGGACACCCTCTGCTTTGCATATTTCTCAAGTAAAATGCATTGTTGACCTTCTTCATAGAACTAAAATGGACAAGCCTAAACCAAGTTATACTTCTGCAAGTATATCTACTAAACTGTCTACTCATACTGGGGAACCTCTACCTGATATTAAATTGTTAAGAGGAACCATTGGTGCCTTTCAGTACCTCATCATCACAAGACTAGAAATATCCTTTATTGTCAACAGATTGAGCCAGTTTCTGCACAACCCTACCACTGTTCATTGGCAAGCTTGTAAGAGAGTCCTTAGGTACCTCAAAGGTACTATCTCCGAATGTTTAACTCTATTTCCAGCATTCACTCTTTATCTCCAAGCTTATTCGGATGGGGATTGGGCTAGTAATCCTGATGACATAAATAGTACAAGAGGGTATGCTATCTATCTTGGTCATTCTCTCATATCTTGGTTATCCAAGAAGTGAAAGTTTGTCTCCAGGTCCAACACTGAGTCTTAGTACAAGGCTCTAGCAAACACCATAGTTGAATTACTTTGGTTCTGGTTTCTTCTTCATGAACTTCGTGTCTCTCACCTTCTTCCTGCTACTATATGGTGCGACAACCTCAGAGCTGCTGCCTTGGCCACTAATCCAATCATTCATGCTCGATCCAAACACATAAAGATTGACCAACACTTTATCCGAGATCAAATTCTCTCCAAGTTTCTATAGATTCTCTATGGCCCTTTATATGATCAGACATGAGACATCTTCACCAAGGTCCTCACCAAAGACAGGTTTCAGTTTCTCAAGGTAAAGCTCACTGTCACTCATCCTCCTTCCTCATCTTAGTTTCAAGCTAAACGTGGCTAAAACCTCTTTAGCTTGAGGGGGGATATTAGCTCAAAATTTGTCTCTCTCCTAGTCATATTCCTTTTTAGTGTGTTGCCTCTATTGTTGTGACACTTGGCAGCCCCAATGATTGCAATGTGTCTTCATATGGTTAGGGAAATATTCTCTAGGATGTTTTTTTATTGGTGCACTAGGATTTTACCTTAATTGAATTATTCTTTCATCTCTCTCCTTGTTTCAGAAAGCCTTTAAACTCTGTAATGGGTGTGTAGGGATTGTATTGCAGAATTCAATATACAAGCTTACTAGTTTTAGAGATACTTTTTGTACTAATTTGTTTCTTTATAAGTTGGAGAGGGTTGAGTCGGGTAAGGATTTGTGGGCTAAGATGTAAGAGAAACTTAGCAAGGAGAACTCTCTAGATAGGGTTGACCTATACCCACATAACATTGCATATGGTGTCGATTGGGTTTCAAATTGAATTTTCTTGTACTCAAGAGGTATAATAGTCATCGTAGTGTGCTTTTAAAGTTAAATATTTAATTAATTCATTTTTTATTTATTTTGAGTTTGTCTGATGGCTCTGCTTAGAGATGGGATTATGTATCTTGAAAGCATGAGTTTGAAGATTCTCTATCATAGAATATATTGGGATGGTTAATGATGAAGAAAGTAAAAGTGAATTTTCTCAGAAGAAGATGTGTTCGGGAATTTTCTCAGAAGTTCAGAAGTAAAAGTGATAATTTGATGAAGAAAGTAAATGTGCAGACTTCCCTAGAGTTCTCTTATTTATAAGATTATTATAGATTATAGATATAGAGAATGTAGTAAAATCCAATATTGATATCTTCTTATACTCTATAAGAAAAGATAGAGTTTCCCGCACTTTTGATATCAGAATAGTCCCTGTCATTTGGGATTTATTACATTTTGGCTGTGTGTTTTATAGGGAGGTGTGGGCTGTAATTTTGAGTTGCATAAGTTGCTATTTTCATTATTTCATTTGTTTGAAACATTGATCAAATTTGAGTTATTTGATTACTTTGATTTTGACAGTAGTGCGTTGTAGCCGTTACACGCGTTTGATCTTAGTCGTTGCTTTATGGTATGTTTTCCTCTGAGACATTCATCTCAGCCGTTCGTCCTAGAGTTAGGGTTTTCGTTAAGTATTTCTCTGAGTTTTTCTTCTTAGGTGTTTTCTTATTCATCTTCAGGGAACTAGCTTTGTTCGTCATATTAGTGAGTTTTGTTTTCTGAGTTTTTTTTTCTTCTCAGGCGTTTTCTTCTTCATTTTCTTACTAAATTTTTCTATTCAAACTCATCTTTTTCGTCGCAACTTGTTTCATTTTTTCCCCTTCTGCTTTTTCTTCGTTATATTCTGTCTTCTTCTTCTCAGTTTTTTTTCCTCGCCGTCTTCTTCACTTAGTTTTGGTGATTATTGGAGATCTGTAAAAAAAACTCTTTTATTATGTTTATCTATTGATTGTAAGGCTGGCATTTTTTTTTCTTCTGCTTGTTTCATCTTCTCTTGTGGCGAAAGTTGGTCGACTTTGTAAAACTTAGTTTCATGTCATTTGAGTGGGCTTATTCTGGTATTCGAATCTTCATTACATTTGGCTCATTTAACCATACATGAGGTCAAATCTGGACCGTAGAAACTCTCACTTGTCTCAATCTTAGTCATACATATATTTCAATCTGATTCATTGATTTTCCTATTTATACTCATGTTCTTCGTTGCCAGTTGTTTCATTTTTTTCCTGTTTTCTTCTTCGTTATCTTCTGTATTCTTCTCAGTTTTATATTCTTTTTTGTGTTTGTTTTCTTAGTTACCTTTAAGTTTTAATTTATGTTATGTCCTCTAAGCAAACCCTTTGAGTTGTTGCACTATTTTTATTTTGTAATCAATCTTATTTTTTATTACAGAAAAAAAAAACTATATTATTTTCTAATATTGTTTTTATATCTTTGATTCAAAGAAAAAATCAATAAAGGATAGCATACCGTTATTTATAAAATCTTCCATTGATGAGATAACAATTTTACATAGTTATCCAAAATCCTTTTTGAATTCAAAAATATAGAATACAATAATACTTAATTCCTATTTCTTTTCTTTTTCCTCTGTCGTTCATCTCTTGCGTTCTTCATCTTCACGCGATCGAAATAATTACAATCCCCCATAGCGTCACTTACAGCGAGAAATTAAAGTTGATTTCACACCCCATTAACTTCTCAACCATTTCTTTCTTGACTTCGTCTCCGCCGGCTAATGATATCGTCGTCACCACGAAGATTACTGTCGTTTTGAATCAAGGGTAGACTGTCATTGGCGTCGTCGACATCGTCTACGGTGGCAATGCGAATACAAGAGCATCGATCCAAAGATGCGAAGAAGGCAGTCGTGAAGCCGTTGATGAGCCAGGTGGCAACGCCATCGAGCTTTGCACATGCAGGTGAAGGTGAGCCTTGGCTAGGAGAAGTCCGGACCGGCTCAGTTGAGCTTGATCTGAAATTGATCATGTTTGAGCAAGATGTTGCCATGATCATAATTGGAGGTCCCGTCCAGTTGTTTGGGTTAGCCACCGAAAAAGGTCTTTCAATGATTATAAAAGCCGGCTATTTCCTTTATGTGTCCCCTAATCCCAATATCCTTAATTTAATTATAGAAAAAAATCTAATTTACATTTTTACAGTTTAACCATTTGTCAATTTATAACTTAAACGGTTTATTTAGCATCAAATACATCTAAATTATGAGAATTAGCCATTTATACATTTCCTCATTAACTTCCGTTAAAATCTAATAGACCCAAATTATACCTAAATTATACCGCGGGGGGTTTGCCTAAATTATACCCCTTGAAAAGTATATTTATTAAACTATATACCCCAGACCCAATTTTCGCTGATTTATATCCCTAACTCACATTCAATTCAAAATCAGTTAGTGAAATTATCAAAAAGCTCTTTCATAATTCCAAACCACAAGAAAAAGTAAAAAATAATAATAAAAAGTGATTAATCATTTCACCTTTTTTAGACTAACATCCCCTACAATCAACCCACCTCTTCGTGTAGTCTCTCATTCCTTCATTTTTCTCTTACTCGGTTACTATCTTTCACTCTCTCAAAATAGCAGCATCTATTTCTCCCTCTCTTTGAAAATCATTCAGTCTTCATCTCCCACAACAAGATATCACGACAATGTATGTTTCTTTCTCAAGTTTCTGGGTTTTTTCTCTAGGATTTCTATGGGTTTTGTGTTTTATTCTCTAGGGTTTCTTGGGTTTCTGGGTTTTCCTATGTGTTTATATGTTTGATATTTCAAGAGGTTCATGAACCTCTTGAACAGTACACGATGTCTTTGAAGACGATCGTGTAGTCGTCATGTTCACTACACGATCATCGTGTACCCCATCGTGTAGTGTACAAGACGACTACACAATCATCGTGTACTCCATCGTGTACACTTAACGATGGGTACACGATGATTGTGCATTTCTTATGTATTATACAGAAAGACTACACGGTCGTTGTGTAATACATCATGTAGTGTACACGATCATCGTGTACACTTTAATTCTCTAATATTATGTATGCCTTGAATTTTTTACAGGTTATGGCTTCATAAAAAATACAATTACGATACGTCCATGACATTAACAGAATTCCTAAAGTCAAGGTAAATGCAAAGTGCAATACCCACATTATAGAGAGTATCAAGAAAAAGCTGACATCGAATCAGCTATCCCAATTTAGGGAGACATGTTTTGGCTATCTACTGGATCTCCCAACGATGACATTTTCAACCACTATGTGCCACCAACTGATGTCCAGGTAGGCCAAATTTGTGAACGACACTCTATTTGAGGAGGGATTTAGTTTCTTGTTAATGAGAAATCAATGTGTTTCTCCAAGAATGAGTTCTCACTGGTGACCAGATTGAAGTTCGGTGAAGCACGTGATGAGAAAAAGACTCGTGGCCCCAACAGACTTTGTGATCTATACTTTGACAAACCCATGGAATAACCATGGCTGCTCTGGAGGAAAAGTTCAAAAACATGGAATATGGTGTAGATTCTGATGCTGTGAACGTAGTTCTTATTTATTTACTAGAGTATTTTCTGTTAAGGAAGGAGTGCGAGACCCAAATTGAGAAAAGATGAATGGTTTTGGTTGACGACCTCGAAGCGTTCAACTAATATTCGTGGGGGGAGGTCTCTTATTCCAGAAGAATACAAAGATTGTTTTGGTGATCTTGAGGATCAAGAAAAAAAATAAAGAAACCTGTCGCGGTTCATGGATACTCAATCAATGGATGTCTTTACGCCTTCCAGGTAAATTTTATTTACTTTTATGTTGTATTGTATGTAAACTGATGTTTCGAGTTATGTGTTGAATATTAAATTACTCTTTTTGTTTAAATAGGCATGGATATTTGATTCGCTTCTACTTTGAAGAACCTGATGGTTGTTATTAGTGACCACCGTGGGGTACAGTTTATTGGCCTTCAGGTTCGCTTCTACTTTGAAGAGCCTGAGGTCATGGTGGTAATGACTATAGTTAACACTTGGTAATCACACCACACCCTTAGTGTGGTGTGATTACCAAGTGTTAACTAATTAAAACCTACCAGTTTACATGCAATTGATTTCGTAAAATAATACATATAAACATATTAGAACAATCCTAATAAATCAAGTTTTTACAGATGAGATGCTTGATCATATAGAACTGTGTGTGATTTTTATGTATGGCGTGTGATCGACTAATGCATGAACATGTTGTCAATTATTTAATAATTAAATAAAATAACAATGGAATAGGTGACTATTGGGTATTTTTAAATTACAACACTTGAAACAAAGAAATAATATTACAAAGCGGATTTCAATAATACATATTTATCAAAAATTTCCTTCTCCTCCTGATATCCATCTTAATCTTCAAAATTTGAACAAAATCCTATTTAATTAGAAAAAATATTTTTCTTAATTAAAATTAATTTCTATAATTATTCTTTTAAAAATAGTTGACTTTGACTTAGTCAAATAAGTAATTTATTTGATTTGGTCAAACCCAATCAACCTATTAATTTCTAATTTTGCACTGACCCAACTCTCATCACAGTTAGACGTCAAGAACGCTAAGGATTCAGAGAGGTAGACAGGAAATGGGGTCAAAATTAATAATTTATTTTAAAATCACATTAATTTCAAAATTTAAAATAGGATAATTGATAGAGTTAGAGTTATCATAAAACTCTACAGTGATAGGATTGGTTGGTATCAGGGTTTGTGCGAGACTTCCCTAAATGTGACAACAGTTGCCTCAAACCACCATCGTCGTCGGATCTGCTGCCGACCACTGACTACCGCCGGATGCCGGCGCCGGCTCCCATTTTCTGACAACATTGCCGGTCAACATTAATCAGCGGCGCTGGCGTCGGAATTCTTAAAGAATTCCTATTTCTTTTCTTTTTCCTCCGTCGTTCATCTCTTGCGTTCTTCATCTTCACGCGATCGAAATAATTACAATAAATATTCAAAATAAAATTACAAAATTTCTTACGCCCTAAAACGGCTTACACAAGATCTAAGGAAAGATTTAAAGATTGAAGTTGAACTCAATAATCACCATATAATTAATGATCCATTATTTTTCATACAGTCAAAAAACATAATCATTCATTCATTCATTCATATGTATCTTATATTATATGAATAATGCAAGAAAACTCACACAGTATTTAACATATAAATATATAAAGATCGCGGTGCATTTACGGCCGAAGTTCAATTCAGGAGCCACTAGCCATATATGTTCTTCTTTGCAGATGCTTGATTCGTCAAGGGAGCTAGCTAATGGCGATGTCATTTTGAGAGTTGGCAGTGATGCGCTCATGTCAGCTAAAGCATTAGGGACCGTCCATTTACTTTTTGGATATAATTATTTAGTTTTGAACAATGTTTATTATATTCCTTGATTTTTGAGATATTTGATTTATCTTTCATATTTGTGAGAACAGTTATTCAAAATTTATTTTATTAATAAAGAGTTTAATGTTTCTAAAAATGGATTTGATATTTGTCATGCAAAAGTTATAAACGGACTGTATATGCTTAAACTGATTGAATGCACATTAAATGATTCTGAATTATTTAAAATAGCAAAACTTAAAAGTAAGAATCGACAAAGAGTTTCTTATGATGATGATGATACCTATCTTTGACATCTTAGGTTGGGACATATTAATTTAGATAGGTTAAATAGGTTAAAAATCATGGTGTTTGGGAGAACTAAAAGTTGTAACTCTTCATATTTGTGAATCCTATCTAGAGGATAAAATGTCAAGAGATCTTTCTCTGGAAAGGACTAAAGAGCCAAGGTACCACTCGAGCTAGTGCATAGTGATATTTGTGGACCGATCAATATACAAGTTAGATGTGGGTATGAGTATTTCTTTACTTATATTGATGATTACTCGTGATATGGCTATACTTACCAAATATAAAGAAAGTCTAAAACTTTTGGAAAGTTTAAAGACTTCAAAGCTGAAGCTGGAAAGCAATTAGGTAAATCATTGAACCCTTCGATCAGAATGATGTGGTGAATACTTGGATTTAGAATTCAAGGATTACTTGCTAGAGTATGGAATCATATCCTAACTCACAGCACCTGGAACGCCACGGTAAAATGGTGTTTCAAAAAGGAGAAACCGTACCTTATTGGATATGGTTATGTCGATGTTAAGCTACTCATCACTACCACTTATATTTTAGGCATAAGCACATACGGCTACATACATTTTAAATGTAGTACCTTCTAAGTTTGTAAGTAAGACACTTTTAGAGTTATGCAATGACTCAAAACCCAGTTTGTGTCATTTTCGTATATTGAAAGTGTTCAGCTCAAGTTCTTAGATCCAAGACCGGAAGGTTAGACTCAAGGTCTGAAGTATGCATATTCATTGGCTATGCTCCAGAGACTAAAGGTGGATAATTTTATAGTCACAAGGATCAAAAGGTGTTTGTATCGACAAATGCCACCTTCCTTGAACACGACTATATGGAAAACTACAAACCTCGAAGCAAAGTAATTATTGAAGAATTAGTGATTGCTGAGATCATACCACCGTCAATTTCTACTGATAATCGAAAAACCAGAGAAATCACAATTTTTACAAAGGAAACCCCAGTGCACCGTCGTAGTTGGAGGGTTATGAGACACTGATAAGGACGATCCATTATCTGATGAAGAAGCAATGGATGATCCTGAAAAGGAGAAATGACAAGAAGTCATGAACCAGGAAATGGAATCTATCTATTCCAATTCCGTCTGAGAACTAGTAGATCCACTTGAAGATGCCAGACCCATTGGATGTAAATGGATCTTTAAGAAGAAAATAGCATCAAATGGAAAAGTAGAGACTTTCAAGGAACGGTTAGTAGCTAAGGGCTATACATAAAAGGAAGGATATGATTATGAAGAGAAATTCTCCTCTATGGCCATGCTAAAATTCATTCACATCATTTTGTCCATAACCGCCAATTTTGACTATGAGATATGCAAATGGACATCAAGAGAGTTTTTTAGAATGAATCTCTGAAGAAAACATCTATATGATGCAACTAGAAGGGTTCGTTTAAAAGGGGCAAGATAAAAAAGTATTTTGCTTAAATCCATCTATGGATTAAAGCAAGTATCTAGATCTTGGAATCTTACCTTTGATGAGATTAGGAAGTCTTATGGCTTCGAGCAAAATGTTGACGAAACTTGTGTTTGTAAATACATCAAGGATAAGATAGTGATTTTCTTAGTTATTTATGTTGATGATATTCTACTCATTGAGAATGATGTAGAAACTCAATCAAAGGTGAAGAAGTGGTTAGCTAAAATATTCCAAATGAAAGATTTGGGAGAAGCGACCTATGTTCTGGGCATCTAAATCCTAAAGGATAAAAGAACAAGCTCTTGGCCCTTTCTTAGGCATCTTATATTGATAAGGTGGTGGAAAGATTCTTTTTGGAGAATTCCAAGAAATGTCAACTACTGACCAAACAAGAAATTATCCTCTCCAAGAAACAATGTCCTAAGACACCTTAAGAGGAAGAGGGTATAAGAAAGGTTCCCTATGCTTCAGCAGTTGGAAGTCTCGTGTATGCCATGTTATGTATGAGATCGGACATCTATTACGCAGTGAGAATTGTCAGTCGTTATCAATCGAATCTAGGTTTGGAATATTGGATTGCAGTAGAGCATATTCTCAAGTATCTTAAGAGAACGAGAAACTATACGTTTATTTATTCAGGTGGAGACTTGAACCCTANGAAAGAATGTAATTAGCCCATCTCTAGGGGTTGTTTCTGGGGGTCTTGTTTCCTTGTCAGCCCTTCGCGGTGGTGGTGGGTTGTGCTCTCCTCGTCTGGCAGCCATATACTCCTTGAGATACCCCCTTTGGACCAAATTTTCGAGTTCCTACTTGAGGTCATGACATTCAGCCATGTGATGCCCATGGTCCTTGTGAAAATAAGCAATATCTATTCTTGTTTCGGTGCTTCGTGTTTCCTTTCAATTTTTTTGGCCATCTCAGCAATCCCTTATCTCCAATTTGTATGAGTATCTGCTCTCTGGGTGCTGTCAATGGAGTTAAGTTAACAAATATGTCCACTCGTAAAGACTATAGTTTGCCTGGTTCAAGCGCTCTTGCTTTCACACAGGGTCTTTTCTTCCCACCCCGCTGGTCAGGTTCTTTCTTTTCATCCCTCGACCTGTCCTTGGTTCGATCCCCATCTCGCGAGCTTAGGAGTTCAGCTACGCTCATATACTTTTGGGCGCGGGTGAGGAGCCCAGCGAAACTTGTGGGTGTCTTCTTTGCTAAGGACCATAACAATCTCTTGTCGTTTAGCCCAGCCATCATTACTGTGAAGGCTATGTCATCGCTGTAGCCATCCACTTTCAGGGCCTCCACATTGAATCTGACAACATAGTCGCGTAGGTTCTCATCTTTTTGCTGTCTAATGGTGAGGGGATGAATGGCGGGCTTCCTCTGATCTCTACCTCTTAGAAATTGATAGATGAACATCTTGGTGAGTTCACCAAATGGTGAGATAAAGCCTGGATTTACCTGTCGATACCAAGAGCGGGCTGAAGACGTTAGTCTAAGAGGGAAAGCTTTACACATAATAGCCCCTAGGGTACCCTAGAGCTCCATCCAGGTCCTGAAAGTCTCCAAGTGCTTAGTAGGTTCCCTAGTGCCTTCGTAGGGCGTGATGGATGGCATCTTAAATCGTGGGGGCATCTCACCACGCATGATCTCCTCTGTGAATGGTGGTTCTGCATGTTGAAGCAGGGCCTCCGCTGAGTTAGGGACCTCCATAACTCGAACCCGCCTCATGTCACTTATTTGCTCTCAGAGCTGTAGACATCTCTGCCCCTAGTCCCAGATTGCTTTCGGTTGTGTCCTCGACTTTGGTCTGTACCTTTCCTTTTTCATTGAACATCGTGCGCAGATCCTCGGGGTCGGTAGGAGGTGCACCCCGGGGTCGTCCAGCACTAGTACCGGTGTTCTAATCTTGTTGTTCCACCTCCTCTTCTATGTCCTCCTTTGGATCTTGAGTCCCAACGTGAGGGACTCGACGCTGACGGTTAAGGGCTAGAGTGAGGGCTTGGACCTGCCTCTGTAACTCGATAATTTCCTCTCGTTGGGTTGGGTGGTTTCTTCAGGCATTGACCCTTCAATTTGGTTGGGGGTTCCCTTGAATGCGCGGAAGGGGCTGTCCCTCGATTAGATCTTGTTGTCCGGTTGAATCTTCGACTCATTTTCTTAACTCTTCGGTTGGAAAATACGAGACAAAGGAGGCTTACCCTTTCGTTCCCACAGACGGCGCCAATTATTGACAGCTAAACCTCGGGGGTGAGATCAGGCCAACAATGTCTCTCTCCACACCTGCAATGGGGGAAGATAAAGTAGGAGACCAAGGTTGAATGGGGTGGTCTCCTTCTTACCCCTCTGAAGCTTAAGTCAATAATGGATGAAAGATAGGAAAGTAGAGAAGTAGTTGGAAGTTATTGCGTGCCTGTTGAAATGCATTTACTAAGGTATTTATAGTGGAGGGTTGGTATGAGGCTGGGTTGGTATTCGTACTGTGGCAGACCTTCCCTCCAATAGGGTACATCCTCAGACCAACCCCCACTTTTCAGCTTCTCTTATTGGCTTGGTGAGGTACGAGGTAAGAGATGATGACCTCGGGTGGTGTCAGGACAGCCTGTCCTCGTACCACTCTATGACCTCGGGTGGTGTCCGTTTGGACCGACTATATTAAATGCTTATGATGACACTATGTTGGGCACATTTTGACTGACTCCTTGGATGCTGAGCTTCATGCCTTTTATTGTTCTATGCCCTCTGATTGATCTAGGTGTATTAAATGTGTTCGATGACACCTGCATACTTCTACCTCGGCCTAGGCGCCGAATTTGAACTGAGGCATTATGTTTCCCGCTCTTATGTCCTCCTCGCTCTGCCGAGAGTCCTTAGATATTTTATCTGAAAAGTACTTGGGCCTGGGTACACCCTTTGACTTCGAGGGTGTAGTACTCCACGGGACCTGGGCGGGGGCTGATCTGGCTTCCCAAAGGCTCCAAACCTTGGGTGTCTCTCTTATTATCCTTAAAGGTATTTCTACGTAGTCGAGAAACGGGCATAACATATATTATTTTTAAAGAACGTAGAAAGCATCATAACCGATAAGTTTTAAGTATCTTATTATTTGTAAATATATTTTTGATAATATTTTATGCTTGGGGATTCAACATTATAAGAAAAATCCTAGTCATCGTCTTATATATATAATATAAAAATGGAGTTCATATAAATTTTAGCTTCTTAATTGATAATACTGTCAAAATGATCAAAATAAGCATATTGATTCATTGACTTATTAGTAATTTTTATCTTAAAGACACAATAATGTAGGTTTTTTACATAAAATTATTTAGAAAGACCTAATTTAAAATGTTCACCCAAGGCCTCGTTGAACATTAAGCTGGCCTTGGAACTTGCATCTCTTGAAGACTGAAAAATACTTCTTTGTCACATAAAGAAAATCATAAATTGCATAAATGTCCTAGATTTTAATTTATATGGAAATCTTATTTATTATATCACATTTCGATTTTATCAGTAGTTAAGATTGTATTTAATCTTTTTGTTGAAGCATATCATAATTGAATCGAGAAATGTGTAATTGTTGAATAAAAAAATCGTGAGATATCACCTGAAGATTAACAATTTTTCTCACTTAAGGTGAGAAATTTATTTGTAATTATTAAAACTATAGGAAATATTCATGTAATTAAGAAAAATTATAACAGTTTAAAATGAAGACTAGAAAGAGCACATTATGGAGACGTGAGAAAGAGTTTTTTTTTTCAATTTATAAAGTGTGGTATGGCAGTTCTTAATAGCCAAACATCAAAGAACAAGCCTCCATTTGCCTATCACTTCACTTCAACATACATATATTTTTAGTGACAAAATCTAATCACAGAACATTCTAACATTGCTAGTCCTAAGTTACCGTAGTGCATAGCCCATATATGGCTCATAGCTTTGCTTATATGCACATGAATAGCAAGTCAAGTACCAGTCACCTGCGACCAGTTGAGGTTATGGGTGCGCCTGCACTGTGCTTGCTTGGTGAAGTAGTCTGAATGTGATTGACAAGGTGAATGAATTGGGATATCATTCAATTTAAATCTATCAGTTACAATGATGGGGAAACAACGAAGAATAAAAGGAACTAAACAACGGTTTCAAGGTACAAAACTAACAAAAAAGATCTAAAAAAAGTAGCGCAGAGTGTAATACCGTTAATCCATAGTGATACCTCTGTTTTCTCACCCTCCTCCTTCTGACCTCTTAACCTTTTCTTCGTTTTTGTTTTTCTGTTTTCTTTTTCTCTAATCTTGTTTCGGTTTCGATATTCTCCATCTATTTCCATATACAAGAATGACTAAGATGACTACGATTTTTTTTATTTTTGTCATTTCGTTGGCTCAATATAATACAACCCGAAGAAGCCCAGCCTGTGGTTCGGAATAGTCAAGGCCTTCTTCGAGCAAATATTTCTGGATGGCAGTTGGGAGTCTTGCAGGAGTACGGGCCCCCCTAGTGTGATGACCTGTTCCAACACATATATAAACCTGAAGACGCTGATCTGCAGCCCTTGCAGTGCTCCTCAATACACTCAACTCGTGTTTTAGCACGTGAATCGCTTCACTTACGTGCAGTCCATGCAAGTCTATCATCCTCTCCGTTCCCCTTCCATTACCCATCGTCTCTGGGGCCACTGAGTTCCTGTTAATATAATGGAAAAGTAAGAGCAGAAGGCAGAACGAAAGTTACACTGACCATCTTTTAAAAGGGCAGTAAGATCAATGATTATAGAAAAGAAACC